>QFDX01000372.1:0-23707 GCA_003315875.1 Lactifluus piperatus | reverse complement strand
GATCAAGCGGCTGGCGAAGGAGAAGCCACACTGGTTCTCGCACGCCCCGAAGGCGGCGGCGTTGGCATCCACCATCATTGAACATTGTATACAGCCACGCTGCTTGCTTTCACCCATGGATGCGGACTACTGCGCCCAAGTCATCAAGGCGATTCACATTATGGGCACCCCCGGATTTGGCACATTGATGGTGTATGATAGGGTAAGTTCCGACTGGACCGTGCCTTTTATCTGTGATCTGTTGTTGACTTGGGTTCTCGATCAGCTTCTCGGGGATCACATTAAAGTTGTAGTTTTCTCGTGCAGCGAGTATGAAGCCAAGAACTATGGTTCGTGACATCCTCCTTGCCGAATTACGTGCTAACTTCTTATCCTGCCTCTTGTTTAGGACGGTTCTTACTTGGGATACTCACTGACTTGTACAAATGGTTCTCGGACGAAGCCTTGTACGAACAGGACAACCGGACCAAGATTGGAGGGAAGATTCACTACCTACCTGGTTTCCAGCAATCCTGGTCGCCAAAATTACCCGTAGAGAAGACGTCCATTCTGACATGGCAGAACTTCCAGCAAGTATTGAGGAAATGGCATCGAAAGCTGTTCAAGGTGACGTGACTTTACTCGCGTTTATCATAAAGTATTGGACTTGACTGATTCGGCTGTCAATAGTCACTGGCTGATTGCATCAAGACGAATGAGTTTATGCATGTCTACAATGCTATCATTGTTCTTAAGGAGATTCTACCTGTCTTCCCACTGTCAGCCGTCATCGAGCTCACCGGCACACCGTTGAACCAAGTCATCGAAACGTTCATTGAAAAGGAGGAACGCGGGGATTTGAAGATTTTGGCCAGGGCGTACGCGACTCGTCGTTTACTTACCCCACACCTCATCTAACTATGGGCCAACATAGGTATCATGCCAGTCTCAAAAAGCGAGAGCATCTTTGGGGCCCTTCAAATGGGCAGTCCAAAGTAAGAATCACCCGAATGTCGAGAGCGAGATCCGTTTCTGACCTCGAATCATAACAGAAGAGCGCTGCTCCTTCCCCTCGACCCTCCACTCCCGTCCCGCCGCAGCCCGCCGGCGACAAAAAGAAAGTTCTCGAGGCTACAACATCGTCCTCTGAAAGATCTACACCGTCGACGTCTCGAGCCCAACCCCAACCACCGAATGGCACGGAGAAACCCAGTGCAACCTCCTCAGCAAAATCTGTCGTGGAAAGGTTTGCAGTCAAATTATCGACACCCGCAGGCCCTTTCTGATTCTCTTCACAGCGTCCCTCGTCCAGAGGTCGTAAGGCGAGTTCGCACGGAGCCAAGGGGAGACACACCAGGACGGTCGACCATCAACGGGAACGGTGCCGACCCAAAGCCGCAACCCATGGATGTCGACTCCCTAGCAGCTCCTTCGAACAAACAAGACGAAGTCACCGACGGCGGCCACCCTTCGCCGACTCCTGGGCATCGTACTGACGCACACAACCACACTTTGCACAAAACCGCTTTACTCCAGATCAAAGAAAGTCCACCTACACCCCTCCCAAATTCTGTCTCCTCTAACCTTCCCCCAACAAAACAGCCCCCACATTCGCCACGGGGTCATCGACTCGCGGATGAACGGATGTCGCGGTCCGACGTCATTCCAATGCCACCGCCGATGGCACCCAGCCAGACTGCTTCTGCGCAAGAACTGCGAGAGACGGCGAGGCAGTCCATACGCCGAAACGAAGAACAGGCAGAATTAAGAGTCATGCCCGTCGAGGCTCGTGGTGAATTACGACTTAATTCACCTGGGACACGGAGGCGATCGCAGTCGCCGCCAACGCGACCAGGCACTCGGAACGCGAGTGCGGAAAGTCGGACAAGCGGCGAACGACTTGCGGATCGTGGCGATGTGGATCGTACTGACGATCGACGTCAAGATCGCGAGAGCAGCCGGGCAGATGCGTACGCCGTTGAACGACGTGAACACCGCCGTGAACGTCCAGAACGAGAGCGCGAACGAGAGCGTGGTAGGGACCGCCATGGAGACCGAGAACGAGATAGGGAGCACCGCGAGCGTGAACGAGACCCTGAACGGGATAGGGACAGACGCGACCGTGAGCGGGACCGCGACAGGGAAAGGGATCGTGACCGTGACCGCGAACGAGGTGACCGGCACCGACGAGATGAAAAGGACCGTGATCGGGAGAGCAGGAAAGATCGCGAGGTCAGCGGTCGAACGGTACTACCTGCTGAAGACCGTAGCCAATCCACTCGTCCGGGGCATCGCTCCGCCCCAACTGCAGAGGATACCCTCGGGAAGCGAAGAAGACCGACAGATGATGACGTATGTGTTGTCCTTTTCATCCTTCAGTGGAGCTAGTTGCCGTACTCAAATATGTCCTGCTGTATTGACTTGACAGTCCGACCGTGCCTCGAAGCGCAGCTCTCGCGAGAAGGGTCGGGAAGATCGCAGCCGGCGGACTTCCGACAAGGACAAAGATCACGAACGTACACGGGAGTCAGATCGGCGACGGCGAGATCGTGAGGAAGATGGCGAGGGACGTCAGGCACTCCCAGAAAAGGTGCGAACCAGCTGTAAACCCCACTTTAGCGTAGTTCGCAATCCGACTGACAGGCCCCGTTTCCCAAGCCTTCTGAGAAACGCAACCCTGACGCTCCTCAGACTCCCACCCCTCTGCCACCGACGACGCCATCGGCTCCACGGGCTATGGCTACCGGCGAACCTATGCGAAATGGGAAGCCGGAAGCCGGTGTACGTGAGCGTGAACGTGAACGTGAACGTGAACGGGAGCGCGAAAGGGAATGGGTACCTCGCGAAAGTGCACAGCAACATCATCGCGAGCGCGACTCCACAGCGTTAATGCACCCGCGGGATTTACCGCCCGGTGGACCCAATAACACGACTGGCATGTTGAGTTCATCGTCGCCACTTGCCGAGTCGGGCTCAGGGAGCTTCTTGTCGAGGATCGGCGGACCCTATCGCTCACCTCCGACAGCGTCGAATTCGTTTCGTTCGGATATTGGGGAACAACGCAGTTGGCCAGAAGACGATTGGGATGGAACTCGTAAACGAACTCTATCTGGTGCGTGTTGTGTGTCTGTTCCTTCTTTCGGAGTCTTTAGCCCTCTCCCCGCCCCCCCCTCTCGTTCCCCCCTCTCTCCTTTTGTCTTTTTTAATTTCACCAAGTTTTGATTGGAAAAAAAAACTGACTTGTGATTGGAACACGTAATGATTCATTCAGAACGGGAGAAAACCTCTATGGAAGACATGTCTGCAGGGTTGAGCTCAGATTCGCAACTGCCCAAGCGTCCCCGAATTAACCGGAATCGGTATGTTGGAGGAGGCCCGCCGGCTCATGGATTAGCAAAAAAATTGTTGCCAATAGACCCGGGAGCGAATGACAAGCCACGACCGGGACGCAAGGAGTATGATTAACGTATGTCAGTTGCCCAAGTGCCACTCACGAAGAAGGAAGGCATCATCGCTATTTAATTACCGCCCCTCCAAATATAGAATACATGAGCCGTCCCTTTGTCCTACTCCCCACCCCCTTTCTCGTCATTATTGAATTACACGTTTTACTTTGCTGTGTAGCAGCTACTACCATGGATCAACCCAACCGTAATGAGGAATTTCCGCCGCGGAACACGCCACATGGCGATATAGATAGATAATGTGAGTTGAATCGGAGAAAGGACGAGTTGAATCGCAGCAAGACAATAAGACGGGTTAGCGCTTTATGAGTGTGAGGAATTCCTCGCGCGTTTTATGGTGTGTGCGGAAGCAGCCGAGCATACATGAGGTCGTTGTGATCGAACCAGGCTTCTGAACGCCACGCATGGTCATGCATAAATGTCTGTATATGAGGATGCGATGGTGGTCGTCCAGGGAAGGGAATTAGAAAAGGGACGTAAGCGAGGGTAATGGAGCGGGGGCGATAAGTGTAGGACGTACGTGGCCTCCATGACGACTGCGACCCCGCGAGGTTTGATAGCTTCCTGTACGCAAAGGGCTATCTGCTTGGTAAGGCGTTCCTGAACCTGTAGACGACGACTGAATGTCTCAGCGATACGTGCGAGTTTGGAGATGCCCAAAACGAGCTTGTTTGGAATATATGCTATGGCAATCTGCGGGGGGTCGGGATGTGGACGAGGGCGGTGTGAAAAATCGTCGGGATCAGGGTACATTGTTGCGCGGAGGACGAACCTTGCCTGTGAAGGGGACCAGATGATGTTCGCACAGGCTGGAAATGTCGATCTCTCGGACAAGGACCATCTCGTCATGGTCCTCTGCGAAAACGGCATCATTAATCACATCTGCGTGGTCTCCTTGTTAGTATTAAGGGGGCTGGGGAGGGGGGGGGAGGCAAGAAAATGAAAATGAAAATGGGGGGGGGGAGAGGATGGTGATACCTGCCAGACGCTCCTCATAACCCCTCGTCATCCACATCAAAGCCTGGGCATATCGTTCGGGAGTACGAAGAAGGCCCTCTCGATCTGGGTCTTCACCGATACATTCGAGGACGGTGCGGACGGCGGCGGTGAGCCTGGTTTGGCGGGCGAGTTTCTCGGCGGGAGAAGCGTGGAGACGAGAAAGGGTGGACTTTGCTTTGTGTGAATGAATGAATGATGGTGACGCAGGGAAGAGTGGCAAAGGAGAGAAAAGAAGGGAGACTGACCAGGCCAGCCGAGACCGTTGACATCAGGAAGTGGACTATTCCGATCTGGGGGTGCGGAAGGGGTGGATACTCCGGAGGGAGGACGGAAGCCGTAACCGTCAATCGCCCTGCTGGGGAGGAATGACGGAGGAGGGAGTTGTGGGCGATCTTTGTGTTGTTGGAGGGTAGAATCGCTGTCTAGACGGCTGAGACAATCTGCCAACAAATCACCGTGTGAGTCCGGTTCCGGTGAGTTTGGGTATTGATTCATTGAATAAAAGGGAGGAAAGGGACAGGATTGCGGTGTAGAGGGACAAGCAAGTGGTGTACTGGTAACGGCAGCAGAACCAAAACCGGAGATTTGAAGGTAGCCAGATTCATGGTTATGGTTACTCGAATGCCATTTTTTTTAGCTTCTGTGATCGCTCTCCGAGTGTCGAACCCCAATCGTAGCGTTTCTCCGACCGATCCAGTGGAATTCATAACATCATTTTCCAAGTTTGGGATATACGTTTGAGGAAGTTTGATACCGAGCGAGCGAGTTTTACCGTTCATCATCATCATCACGTCCCGCTCCTTCTTTCTCCTCGCTTTTTCTTTCCCCTGACATGGCAGACACAGCCAATCACCTCTTATGTTTAAGCCTTTCCCCTTCTCTTGAAATACGGCATCGATTCCTCTTTTTCTTTCCCCCCCGTCCTTCATCATCATGTCAGACTCCTTCAACGATCCGTTCCATCTCCTCTTTTGCGATTCCCTTTGGTCTAAAGCCTCTCATCCTTGTTTACCTCACTTTGACTCTCATCCTGATCCTCTTCCTTCCGATATCCAGCTTGATCCTGTTGATCATCATCTCGATCCTATCCCAATCCAAAAACTAGATCCAGACGAGCACTCTTCAGTTCCTCTGCCCAGCTCCGTCTATCGCGCTTGGCTTGCCTCGCGGGTCCATACAGTTAAAAATGGTGGTTATATCACCGCCGGTGCTCAGCGTCCCTTGACTCGCGCCAATCTACGCCTCGCTCAAAGGATCGCAGAGCTCTGTCTCCCCCAAATGCTCCAAATCTTTTGGAGTCGCCATCCCTTTCGTGCTTTCGTCATGATCGCATTTAGTTTCGTCAGAGGCACATTTCCGGTCTTCAAAGGATTTACCCATGCCCTCATCATTAACGAGGCAAGTTTGGTCAACTCTCCTTATGCCATTCTTCTGATCACCCCCACCCTTCCTTCCAGATCCAGAGTTTACTCTCTTCTGGTCACTTTACATGGTCCCATTTAATTCGCCTCATAGGAGCAGAATTTCTCCGTCTTGCTGCCGAGAAATCGTTAGACTCGTTCGCGTAAGTTTTGAACTGGATCCTACTACTCAAGGACGCTTGTGCTGAACGTTACGGATGTACCAGCACTAGCAACGAGCATTTCCTACAAAATTCTGCGCGCTTCATAGTAGAATACCAACAGATGGAGCAGCGCGTCCGCCTTGATATCCCCACCCTCTCAGATCCCACTGTTCGCGATCTTCTCGCCGAATCGGACTTGTTTGTATCTTCGTTCCAAGGCGCGGGTGGCTTTGGCCTCCTCTCTCCCTTCGACCTCATTCGTGTCTTCTCGCTTTTATCCGAATTGGCTTCCCATGTTTTTGTCCTCTCGACCATTTCTTATGGGCCATTGTCAATCTTGGCTTTGGTTATCTCCTTTTTATCTGCCGCATATCCTCTCATTCAGAACTCCTTGCTGCCTCGGACCTATCGGTTTAATCCCCCTGTTTATAGTGAAGACGAGATCCGTCTCACCGAAAAGCAGGAACAAATGAGGCAGCTCTCTTTAAGTGATGCACACCGCCCAGAAGTCATGCTCTTCGGTCTCGGCCCGTGGATCCTCCAAACCTGGGCTGCTGCTCGGCAGGCAGTGCTTGGTCTTCATTCATCCCAGGAATCATTACAGTCACCTTCAAACTTTCTCTTTCATTTAAATGTGGTCGAAATTATCGCCGCACTCCAAAATGTAAGCTCATTTGTGATCTACTTGCTTCGCCGACATTTACGGTTCATAAAATAATAAAGCTACCATTTGTATTAATGCTCCAAACATCTACTTCTCTCGGCTCTCTGGCATTGTATCGCAGCTCCGTTCAGTCTATCGTCTACACCATCAGCACTTTATATATTACCCTCCAAATGGCGGTTCAGGGAATATTTCTCATGGGCGCTTTTTGCGCTTCTATGGAGATTGAACCTTTCCTCCAACCGAAAAAGGAGTCTCAGATCAAGTATGAATCCTGCTCTGGAGGAATGAAAATCGAAGCACGGTACCGGATTTTTCTCTTTGTCTCGGCCTTTCAAAAAAAAATTAATCTTGGTCGTAGGAATCTCTCTTATACTTATCCGGGCTGTTCGGAGCCTGCTCTGCATAACGTGAACTTTACCCTTGAAGCAGGGGAAACTCTTGCCGTTGTTGGGTATAACGGCTCCGGTGAGTTCTCCCCCACCTCCATCACCTTCTCCTCTGCGGTTCAAACGGGATTTCTGACTTTACTTCAAAAAGGCAAGTCAACTCTAGGAAAGGTCCTCTCCCGCATAGTTGACTTCCATTCCGGCGAGTTGCTCGTCAATGACGTTGATGTGCGCCGCTTCGATCCTGCAGAGTTGCACCGCGCAACCACTGCAGTGTTTCAAAGTTTCTGCAAGTACAACGGTACCGTCGCCGAAAATGTTGGTGTAGGCTATATCCCCGATCTGGATCGTCCAGCTGCCCTCCGGAAGGCCGTTAACCTTGCAGAAGGTGACCATATTGTACGCTCACTACCGCATGGTATCAACACGCGGTTGGATGCGTTTGGGCTTGATTCCTTGTCATACTCACCAGGAGGAATGGGTGCATGTGGCAACCGCGCGTCTTGGGCATCCCACGGTCTATCCGGGGGCGAGGTGCGTTCACTTTGCAATATAACCCCTTTCCGGTGTGTTGACATGACCGTGCGATGCCACGTTCCCAGTGGCAACGTATTGCCCTCGCTCGCGCATTCATGCGGGCCCACAAGCCAGAGGTTCATTTCCTTCTCTTTGATGAACCCGTACGTCTCGCCGTTTGCTCCGTACTACTTCCAGTTTGACCGATAGTGACCGCCGAACCGTAGACCTCTGCGCTCGACGCACATGCCCAGAATAAAATATTCCAGACTATCGATTCCATTGCACGGGGACCCGGCGCAGGTGGGGAGGCGCCAAGGGTGAAAACGGTACTTTTTATCACACATCGACTTTCAGTGGCACGCCGGGCGGACAAAATTGCCATGATGGAACGCGGTGTGCGTTGAATTATTTCTCATCTCGAGCCATGCGGTCCCCATGCTGACATTTCGTATCCGACACGTATCAGTCCATTACCGAGTTTGGCACCCACGATGATCTCCTAAAACGTGGCGGCTCCTATGCTGCCCTATACCATGCGTCCGTGTGATCCACGGTCGTTCCCACCACATTTATAAGGACGCTTTATCATGTACGCTTCAACTGCCCTTGTTATATGCTGCTGTATCAATACAACCCCTCTATTACAATCTGTAAAAGATAGAGCACTTGCGTAAATAGTCCCCGCTTACAGCGTTGCTTAAAGCCATGCCCGTGGGAAATGGTCATAAAAAACCAAGACGCCCTCTTGGAAAACTGCATCCACTGCGCCCCCATCGGTATTTTGTGTTGATGAAACGAGATTGGCCAGGTTTTCCCCGGTGCCATACGCGGCAATCAAAAGTCCTGCACCACGTACGGCGCGAACGAGCGATGGTACCTTGACCTAGTGTGACGTAGAAAAGCAATGTCAATACTCCATCTGGTAACTAAAAGACATACCAAGAGGTAGGTGTCCAAAAAAACACCGAGCAGATTATTGTTCTTTGAGAACTCGACTGCCGCGCTGATACTCATTAGTCGCAAGTCATGTGATGCCTCATTAATGGGTATTGCTGCCGTAGTGCTCGGGGGACTCGCGTGAACGATGCCACAGGATGATGCAAATAAGACTGGATCTAGAACAAAAGAAGTGTACGCAAACAAAAGGGAAATGAATGAATGAATGAATGAATGAAATGGAGGGAAGTGAAATGAAAAGAGTGCGTGTGCAAATCAGTCAGTTTTTGGGTTTTTCCACGGGAGTGATGTGCATATTTACGAACAGTTCGGCTGCTTCCAGTTGACGGCGGCGCATGCATCCGGGGAAGAAGAGGCAAATATGATCTGGCGGCGTACGCCATGTCCGTCAGGCGGCGGTGCAGAGGCGTGGTAAACGGTCCTCAATATCGAGTCTATGAACGCGTTTAGTGGTAGCCGGTGCTGGAATGGTGCACAGTCCCCGGAGTCCCTGGATTCAGAGTCCCTGGCGGATGAACTCGTGATCGGATATGCCAATTCGAGGAAGAGACCCATTGACGCCGGGACGGTCTGGGTTGTGGGTGTGGGGTGGAGTTTTTTTTCGTGTGGTGTATATAAAGTTCAATATAAAACAATAAATTCATCCCAATCCAGGATCAGGATCAGGACCAGGACCAGGACCAGGATGGGTTGTTGTAATAAATCAGCCGTTAGCGATTTACCCCAATTGCATGACAGCACATAAAATGTTATAACAAGACATAACTTACTTTGAGGAGGTTCTCCAGAGAGACCATCGATCTACGGATAAGGCTATGCCATTCTGATGGTGTCGATGGCATCACGCCACGGTTGTTGTTGTTATTGCTGCTCGCACGAAATTCTCTGCCCTTCCGCCTAGCTAGGGCTTCAAACTGCGCGAGCGTGACATCTGCAACCCAAAGATCAAAGTTCTGTTCGGGTAACTGCCATTCCCCGAAGACTACGGGCTGTAAATCTTTGGTGACCTGAACCGTGAGGTAAACGTAACTGCCCGTGATGGACGAAATCGTGATAGGTTGCGCGTGTGATGATACAGGAATCGGAGATCCGGTGGGAGAGCCCAGTTGGGCCGAACCTAACTGCCGGGCACGCGATAACCGGGGTGTAGATGTCTTTGCGGCTGGCGGAGGCGCCGTGTTAGGTACAGCCAGGGATTTCCAATATGTCTCAACAGCCCCTCCGATCTCGAGCGTCACCCCGTCAAATGGTGTGATAATGTTAATTTCAAAAGTAACCTGCAAGGGAAAACCGATTGTGAGACAGAAATGGAAGGACAAGCCATGAAAGGTTTTACTTCTCCGATAACATGTAGTCGATGATCTAGAATAGGCAGCGTGAAGACTTTCGTAAGATGGGCGCTAGCGAGCATCGAAGGCAGGGCTACGGCACGGCCAATTGTCTTTGTTCCGAAATTTGGGTACAGAGAAAATTCTAGCGAAAGTTGTCCCAAGGTGGGTGTCTGTAGCGTCAAGACGTGAACCTCATAAGACGATGGAAGGGGAATGGTATGGGGCGCAGATGTGGCGGAAGGTGAAGAGGTCATGACCAGTTTGAGAATAGGTGACGAGAGCCTCATTGCATCCACGGGCGCTGAGTTCATGAATCGTGGGTGCAGCCGTACAGACTCAGTTTGGTGCGCAGTAGTGGGACCATCGCGTTTCGATTCCGTGTTTCCGATAGTGACCTGAATCAGGCATTGTTTGTCCAGATAGTTGTGTCCATAAACACGGTGGGGCATCATGGGTGGAGGTAATGACAATGACGGGATGTGATCAATCTCCGGCTCCATTGTCCGGAAAGCGGTAGATCCGGTTGAGAGTTCTGAAGGGCTACGAGCGGGCTCCAATTTGACGATTTTGGGCCGCACCGATTGCAGAAGAAGGGATACACATTCCTGGTGGCCATACCAAGCGGCATAGTGCAGAGCATTGTTACCGTGTTCATCGGTGACGTCTGTCCGGCTGCCAGCTTCCAACAATACGCAAACGCAGGTTTCGTGTCCAAAGCGAGCTGCGTGAAAAATGGGCGTCCAATCGTTATACTTGTCCGGGACATCCCACCCATCGTAGCGTACGAGAAGCCGACATATGTCTGCGTGCCCCTGTCGTGCTGCAAAATGAATGGGATATTCCCCACTACTACTAGGCAGACTTCTAGCACCGTGCTCAAGCAACAGCAACACAACATCCAAATGGCCCGCAAGACTAGCAAGTGCGAGAGGGTTGAGGTCTCCGTCTAGCTGACCTGGCTGTGCTGGGACGCCTCCTTCCTCAAGCAAAACTCGGACGCAATCGACGGAACCCTTGAGGGTGGAGTATACAAGGGGGGTGTAGTTTTCCATGTCACGAACATAAGGCGAGACATTGACCTGAAGAAGCCGTCTGCATACGTCCACATGGCCATGCATCGCCGCGTAGTGGAACGCCGACCGACCGTAGACGTCAACGTCGTCAGGTTTGACGCCGTGGGCAAGGCATAAATCAACGAGGCGTAAAGTACCAGCAACGGCTGCCTCGTGAAGGCATGTCCGACCATTGATATCATCAACAAACTTGTAGTCAAGAGCGGTGGAAGTGTTGAGTACGATATCTGCAAGCCGCGCCGGAGCGTCGACGATCGCTCTCCAAAGGATGCGAGTGATATTCCCTTTGCCCCAGCGTTGTTGGCCAAGCGTATCTGAATATACCACCAGGCTTTTGATAGAATCTTCGTCCTCACTGAGTACAGCCTTTCTAAGATTGTTCTCCAAGTCGCGAAATAGACCCATTTGTATATTCCCCTCGCTGGTGATTTGCCGGTTGAGGATGAGATCGCTGACGTCCCCCCCTTCGAGTTCGAGTCCTACCGAGACATCTGTAATATCCACCAGGCATGCTGCTACGGTATCCGACAGCTCAGAAATGAGCTAGAGCCAATGAAGTCACAGGCGTGAAGGATTGGAAGGACGGGCGGTCACACACCTGGCGATTAAACACCGGCTGGATGTCAACCTGGCGAGCGAGATATAGTTCTTTCGTGGTCGACTTTGAGCGTTTATCCCACTTTTTTAGGATCTTTCGAAAGCCCGTCGCGTTGATCTCGACAAATTGCTAGTATGCAGGGTAAGCATTGCATACAAGCAGCAGAAAACGTGAGCTGAGCACCTGAAGCTTGGAGAGGTCCCGTTCGAGGAGGTGGAAACCTTCTTCGACTGCCTTCCATTCGACAGAGTTCTGTGTGGTATCGTCAAGGTTATCTCGAGGAGCCCTCGAAGCAGCGGCGCGACGCTTTGACAGGAGGGTCTCGAGACGAAGTTTGAGCTCTGCCTCTTTTCGGAGGTAGAATGCATTTATCTAGGCAGAAGGGCGTCTATCTGGATAACGCCGGAAGGTTTGGACAGGCGTTTACCTTTTCGAGCTCACGCTCAAGCTTGAAGAAAAACGCGGCTTTGTGGGCTTGAAAATCAGGCCCGCGGTCGTCATCCTGGCCGGTCGGAATGAGGGAAGGCTCATTTATCCGACTGGCAATGTCAACCGCAGTGTGGGCACCTGAGACGGAGGTCGATAAAGTAGAGTGACCCGGGCGAATGCCGAGAGCCAAAGCAGCTGCCTCTGAGGCTGGGCGCTTCGCAGCAAGGGACGAGACGATTTTCTTGAGAAATTTGTAGTCCAGATAGTACTCGGACCACCCGGGAATGACCTCGGCTTGTAACTGTTTCCCAAACTAAAAGGGGGAATTACCGAACAGATCCATTAGGCGAGGAAGATTGACTAACCTTCATTGGTAGAGCAAGAGAGAGGCTCAGAAACGATGATGGGAGTAATAGTAAAAAAGCGCAGGGAGCAAGAAGGGGTGTTGTGAGCTCAAGGCAAGAAAAGTCATGAATATCGCAGCTTTACAGGTAACCGAAAAAGGTAATGAAACGATACAACTAATCTCCTATTGGATGTCTAACCCTCCGAACACAGACAGCGTTTTGTGCAACGAGCTGGGATTAGAGTATACTCCCGCAGGAAGCCACGCCTATCGATGAGCTTTTTTTTCTCACCATCTATCAAGCGATACGGTGGGGGGGACGAACGTGCGTCACCTTCCCCGGCTATGGAAACGCCACAAACGCCGTGGATGCCGCTACCATTTTTGTCAACTGACCTGACCCATCCTGGCCATAACTGATCTTTCTACTAGACACGACACGACAAATTCATACAAGTACCTTCCGTAAGTCCCACGTATGTGCCGGTAGAAGTGTGACAGGACATGCCCCATGCTTCTCCACATGGCTGAATGCACATCTGTAACAAAATACATACCCAGAAGGAAGCGCCGTCGCGTTCGCGATCGTGGATCGGCACAACGGACAATACCCATATTTTGAATCAACAGGTATTCCTTTGGGATGGGGAGGGAGTAAGCGAGGGGGAGGTATGGCAGGGCCGAGTGGTGACGTCGAAAGAACACGCGCGGGAGACGATGGGGAGTACCACCACTCGAGAAACCTGATGAAAAATATGGCTGTTGGCAACAGGATTTTGAGGGAGTCGAGAAGAAATCGAGGCGAGGCTAAGAGGAGGCGACGCAGCACAGATAACAGGCCGCCACTTTCTTCCGATGACTTTGTTTTACGGGACACTGTTGCTACCGCTGCTCGCTACAAAGTCCAAGTAAGTAGACACGCGTTCAAAATGAGCGAGTGAACTGACCAAATCCTCGACGCCCAATCGACGAAGATCGACGCCAATCCACGATAGCCAAGGCCGATAAAACGGCGTTCTTTCAAATGCATATGCCACATTGTACGCCATGAGCCAGCCTTCAAGGGCTATGTTGATCCACGGATAGATTCGCTTGTATAGCCTCCGTAGGCGAACCCTGAACGTCTGGGTCAATGTCAGTATGATTGGCCACCGTTTGACTGCATCGGACCGACCTCTTCAGTCGGAGTCTGCGTTTGGCGCGCGACATCGTCGGGTAGGTCGACACCTCCACCAAGATCCTCGTAATACATTTGGGCCTTCGCACGAAGATAAGGGAGGCCAACCTATCAATGTGTCAGGATATCCTCTCGGCGCTGTAAGAGCATCTTACCAGGACAATCAGCGAGCGCCAGACTTCTCGGTCCTTCAATTTCTCTTCCGCTGGAACGCCCTGAACAGCAGCACGGGCCCTTTCCGTTTCGATAAATGGTCTCCTCCTTCGTTTGAGGCCATAGAAGTTCTCTGAAAAGGAGGCATCTACTATATATGAGTGGAGATGTCTGGGGAGATAATAAGGGCTACGCACTGTGCTTGCGGAGATAGTGACGCTCGACATAAAGCATAATTAGCGAGTAGAATTCTTCATGCCGGTTGACTATCCGCAGCAAGTATCTAGGGTATCTCTGTGCAAAAACCTACAGAGAGAAACCCGATTCGAACACTGCCGACGATAGGACGACAATGTTCGGACTTACTGAGAGAACATACTTAAGAGCAGGCTGTAAGAGATCTCTGAGCTGCTCCTGGGCGACGAGCTCAAACAGGGATGGTTTTAAGGGATCTCCTCCGTATTCGTGAAAAAAATCCATTATGTCTGGTCGTATACGATGTAATGGATGGCCTGCCCATGGGCGCGGGTGAGCAGCTTGAACGGCGGCCCAAATGCCACGTGACTGCATACCGACCCTAACGCGTCTTTGCCAATCGACCAGACTTATATCTAATAACATACTGCGTGGTGTAAACCCTACCCTTTCATGTCTTGAACGAGAAATTGAAGCTCTTGGTGGTGTTGGTTATTGATTTTGTACGTGATGGGTTGAATTGGTAGCTTGATGAACTGGCAACTTAAGCGGACTATCGGGTTTCTCCCATTTATTTAATGTCGAGCCTCGATGCTGACCCCGTTGTTCTTGTACCTCATCCTTTCCCAGCTTCCCAGCTTCAGCTCTCAACGTTTGTGTAATTGCGCCAGATAATTCCTGTTCCTTCCAGTGCTCTTCAAACTCCTCATGAACCGCTTAAATGGCCAAGGCGAAATGCGGCATTATGAGAACGCCAGTAGTATCCCTCCAGTCGAATTGTGCGTGCCTACCTCCCCTCGCCCTCGTGTTCCTTTTCTTTCCCCACACCACTCTGCATTGTCTTCCACGGTCTTCCACGTGGCGCCTGCGCAGTTCCTTAGAAAAGTCTATGGTCGATGGGCAGCATCCAAACTATGTCATCCCCCCTCCCACATTTTATTTTCAAAACCATTCACCGTCTTTAGTCTCTCCTCAATTCCTGGCGTCTAATTATGTCTCCGTACGGCCAATTGTATAGACCCATGCTGCCTACCGATGCAGAACTCGCGACAAAAGCCCTGGATGAAGAGACCACCTACCGCTTTCCCTCGTTCTCTGCGAACGACGCTATCACTCTAGGACTCTCGCTCCGCAAGCGTTTCCGCGGGTCTTCTCGACACCAACGTCAAGGCCGCGGCCTCGTTATTTCCATTCAGTCTATCGTCGGGCACACATTATTCTCATGCACCGTCGGTGATCTCGGGAGTACTGTCGGCGACGTCAGCTTGGACAGCTGGACGTCTTTGGAGAGCATGATAGCTGTCGTGCGTCGGACGGGTCACTCGAGCTTCTACGTGGAAAAGGGAATGGGCGCCATGGGAAAGACTCCCAAGGAACTAGGTCTTCCTGACGACTTTCGGATATATGGGGGAGGTAAGCCTCCAATTGCCACCGCCCCTACGTTTCAGCAAAGCAACTTTATGGAACTGATATTCCAACCAATCAGCCTTTCCAATTTGGCTTCAGGCGAGTATCAGCCCCAAGCAAGTCCCTAGACTGACCCACCCATTTGCAGAATGCGCCATGTTGTCCTATCGCGGTCGTCGCCTGCTATTCTGGGTCAAGTGCAGATGACCATCATGTTTGTTTTTCGGTTGTCGTTTGACTGAAAGTTGACATCCCATCGCTCTCCAGATGGTTGTCAGCTCTGTACGAGACTATCTACGCAAGATGTCTGAGACGACGGATAAAGCCCCACCTCCACAGGAATCCGTCAAGATGCCATCACCAATTCGCGACGGCAGTACCGTAAGTGCTCTTACCGAGTATGGGATCACACTAATGGTCGTTGTCGTTTTGCCAAGGAGTGGATATCGGATTCTGCAGTGGGTAAACTATATCGGCCATCACAATTCGAAGAGAAAGGTGGATCAGGGGAGGTATCCTGAGTCTGTACCAATTAAGTACAAAACTGTATAAAAGGTGTAGTTACCCCGCATAACAGATCTTAAATAATTTTTTAGGGGTTCTACTCAGAGCTCTCTTCAGTATATTGGGGTGGACCACGAAGTACTCGGATATTTTCTGAAGAATAAATAAGTCAAGCACCCGCGGTAGTGGGAAATTCTCTACTTGCCATGACGAAGGAAAATCTGGCGCTGACTCTGGGGAGTGCCGGGCTCTGCTGCAGGATCGGGATCCCGCAACTCGAAATTGGCTTCCACGTAAACATGAGTGCCTTTTTGTAGGTTACGAAGAAAATTATTTATCGACGGGTTGAAGGAGAGGACGTGATGCCAGGTAGTCTTAGATTCCGGACGAGCTAAAAAGTCGGTCTGCGAAACTGTGATTTTTTTGGGCGGTAGGCAGGGTAGACGTACTACCATCAGGACCAGGTGGATGCGGAGGGTAATTTGTGGTGGCAACCGAGTAACTATGACGGATTAAAATGAAGTCCACCTGCCAACTTTTTTTAACAGGGAATGGCGCGTACGAGACGTATTCCTTCTCGCTCTTTGTCAAGCGAACTTCCGGGTCTCTGCCGAGACGGCCAATAAGGATGAGTTTAGAGACATCGGATGAACGCGACGGGGTGGTAGAGAAAGCCTATGGTGGACATGAGAACCTATAGATGACATATGGCAGTGGGAGAATACACACACGAGTGAGGACGCGTGGAGATAGCGCCTGGGTTCTCGAGAGAGATGAGAACATGACCGTGAGCGGAATAAAATAAAGGTCACGGGGTGTGACGAAGATGAGTTGCAAACAACAGTTTATCAGGTAAGGTCTGTAGTTGTGCCTCCCCTCAGCCACATGTTGGAATTGTCTTCTACATCATCCCATTAATCACCATTCTCAAGACTATTGTAAAACGTTGTATTTCCATCATGTCTAGACATAGGTTTGTCAAGAATCTAGATCTAGACGGTATGTCGTTTACCCATATAATACACCGTAGCTCCAGTCTCACAAACTAAACCTTCTCTAGAAGAGCGTGACGATGGCGCTCTTTCCGACGGGGGTGACGATATGACACCCGAACAATATGGTATTCTTCCATGCATCCTGCTTTGAAGGGACTTGTCGCCGATCTTTTTCTCAGCACAAATCGAAGCCGCCCTCGAGCACGTCCGCGCCGAACTTGGACCAGAATTGCAATCCGGATTTACGGATTCCTTCATCATAGAAACTTTGTGGGACTGGGACTGTGACGTTGGCCAGACGATCGAATCGTTGATAGGTATGTCAATTCGTTCATCTTCATGGCAATAAAAAAAATTTTACACACGCTTCCCAAAGAGGTGCAAGAGAGGAGGAATGCTGCCCGCGAGAGAAAAGGTGAGCTGTACTTCCTTGATTTAGTACCCCTTGGGTCCATTCTATATATTCTACCCCTTCACCCTCCCCCTCCATGCCTCCTGGCCCCTACATAAGGCGGTATGGCGACGGTTGCAAGAAGGTGCATCTCTTTCTATCCACTTTAGTCACACTTCCCCCGTCAATATCATGGTCATAATCGAGGTTGACTGCTTTCGTCGTATAGAGGCTGGGGTTTCCCTTCCTGATGATGACCTCGTTGCTATGGGCTTGACTCCTGCCCAAATTCATGCGGAAAGGCTAGCCCAATTGGCTGAGGCGCGTTCTGGCCCTGGCTTTACTTCCTTTCCTAATGATCAACTGCCAAGTATTCAAATCGAGGACTACAATTCTGTTTCGGATGGAGAGGTGTATGTGCGACGCCTGAGCACTATCACGGAGCGGACAGAGAAGACCGAGTTAACTGAGGCACCATCGCGAACCTCACGAAGTCTGGCATTCACCAACCGTCGCAGCCTACGTGCTCCGAGCGCCTCCCAAACCGATTCGTCATACGGAGAAGTCATTGGTATGTCACATCTCAATAGGTCCTTGGGCTATCGCGCTGATACCACTCACTGTACTTGCAGAGTCTAATTTACGTGTGCCGAGTTTGCCCATTGATCCGAATACCATACGACCGTCTCCTCCTCCATCTGCTATGCAACCTTCCCGTGATGGATCCGAAGCATCTGATTCTGCAGATGACGAATCCGCTAGCACAGTAACGCTGCCCCCGCGAGAGCCTAGTGTCCAAACCCCTCCTCTTGAATCTATTCCCGATATCCCTGACAATCAAACCAAATCCTCTGGTGCTTCATCACTCAACTTGTACCGCTCGAACTCTGCGCGACGGGCAATCCCGGTGCAAGTCTTCAGGTCCTCAACCCTGAAGGGTCCCAGTTACCCTGTCAACAAACCGCTACCTGAGCTTCCACCGCCGAGTGAACCTCGGCATTCTGTAGCTGATTCAAATGCCCCCTCGGATCGCCCCAAGTCCAAACTTTCAGCCCTTGCGAGTTCGAGAGTTGCCAGCTCCAAGGCGAGTACGATTAGCCGGAGCTCTTGCCTGAGCTCAAGCACACTCGGCACTACGTCTGTGCGCACATACCCTGTGCTCCGCCCTTCATCTGAATCAGAGTTGTCTCTCATCGAGGAGGAGGAAAGGCCCGCATCCTCCACATCTTCCTTAGTTCGTCACGCTATCCAAACTGCTTTGAAGCAGGAAGCCGCGGACCGTTCTGCTACCTCACCGCAGAAACGGGACAAGGAGGTTCAGCACGACTCAACTGTCACGTCATCCTCGAGCTCGAGGTCAACGGTGAAGCCAGCCTCCTCGATGAAGGATGACTCCACGATACCCTATACGAGTGTGGAAACGTCGACCACCTCCTCGGGTGACCGCCCGGCTTCCAAACTTGCAAAGTTAGCTCAAGCAAAGGCTAAGCAAGGTGGTTCCGGGGTTCCGAAACCGAAGGTTGCTCGGTCGTCATCACGGTCGGCGCTCCTTAATAGCATGCATACAGAATATCTTACACCTATTGCTAATGGACCAACCGCGACGACAGCTATCACGACTTCGTACCAATCGTTGCGTTCCCTTACCCCACCTGCTTTACCCCCGTCTTTTCCACCTAGCGGGAACATGTCCTCATCCCCGTCTTCCCCTGAACCGAGGCCATCCAAGCTGGCGATGAAGGCGAAGAAGTCGCATCATAAGCGCGTCAACCATGTTGAGGATGAGCAGGCGTACCTCCCTGTGCCAGTGCATGCCATGTTCAAGTCCGAAGGCAGCCGTTCCCGTGCGTCGCCCTCAGCCTTCGCTACCGTCTTATTAGATGGAGTTCCTCTAACGTCTGACGAAGATAAAGGGCATCGAAAAGAGCGTCGGGATAAATTGCCTCGAGATCGGCATCGCAGTCACAGTCGCTCAAAGCCTGCATCACCCCTGGATGGGCCTACGGTCAATGTGAAAGCCTCTACGTCGA
This sequence comes from Lactifluus piperatus, assembly GCA_003315875.1. Classification (NCBI taxonomy): domain Eukaryota; kingdom Fungi; phylum Basidiomycota; class Agaricomycetes; order Russulales; family Russulaceae; genus Lactifluus; species Lactifluus piperatus. Next base: position 4,543 of record QFDX01000372.1, on the reverse strand, counting down.
AGCATAAATCGTCTGCAGCTAAGGCGGCAAACATCCCACTTGCTCCGCTCGGCCCGTTCGCCTTTGATGTCCCATCCCCGGACGATGTTGTGTTGAATGCACATCGTGGCTCTTCGCTTGCGCGATCATCTAATGCTTCCACCCTTACTGCTTTTCCCCCTTCTACAGCCCATTCACGTTCTTCTTTCACTTCGGCTTCTCGGATTTCCGCTTCTGCAAATTAGTTTTTTGTGTTGCCGCCACGACTATGTACTGACTAGATTGTTGTGCGAATATTATTTAGCTGCAAAGGAACGCGAGAAAGCTCAGAAGCTTGCTGCTCAGAAGAAGGCGGCTGAGGCGCAAGCTGCGTCCAGAGCCGCAAGTCGTGCGATATCACCCACGCCAAAATCTCCGAAAGATGCGAAAACTGCCAAGAAGACTGGGACTGCCAGCGGGGCCGCGAAGCCGACGGGCTCGGGACCCTCTGCGTCTGAGCAACGAAATATTGACGTGTCTGCTTTGGGCTTGGGAGTAGAGGAAAGGTCGCCCGTGCAAGAGGAGCCACCAAGGACGGCCCTTGCACGAGAGAAGGTCCTTGAAGAGGCAGCGAAGGCACTGGAAGCGGAAAGTAAAGGCCAGGCGGGAATTAGCCTAGTCGTTATTGGTGAGCCCGGAACGAACTGTACCGATTTTGTCACGTGAACGGCTTCTGATTCGCTCTAGGCCATGTCGATGCTGGAAAATCGACACTTATGGGAAGGTTGCTTTATGAGCTTGGTCGTGTTGATGAGAAAACAAAAGTTGCGAATGAAAGAGCGAGCAATAAAATTGGCAAGGGGAGCTTTAGCTGGGCGTGGCAGTTTGACGGTACCACTGAAGAGCGTGAGCGGTAAGTAAAAACTTCTCTCTCCATCCTGGCGGATAGGCGACTGCAGTCTGAGAACAGGGGTATAACAATGGACATTGCCGTGCAGATGCTTTCGACACCTCACAGGAATATTACCATCCTTGATGCTCCCGGACACAGAGACTTTATCCCAAACATGATATCTGGTGCCTCTCAGGCAGACTGCGCGCTGCTCGTAGTAGGCGCTTCGACGGGTGAGTTCGAAGCAGGTTTCGATCGCGGCGGGCAGACGCGTGAGCACGTCGTGCTCGTGCGTAGCCTGGGGGTTACGCAAATCGTGGCAGCTATTAATAAGCTTGACATGGTTTGTCTGTTTCCTCTTCCTTGCGCGGGCAGCCCCATGTTTTACCTCTCCGTAAGGTCGACTGGTCGAAGGATCGCTATGAAGATATTTGCAATCAACTCAAAACGTTCCTCGTTCAGTCGGGCTTTCTGACGTCCAAGACTTACTTTGTCCCGGTCTGCGCGATGTCAGGTGTGAATCTGGTCAACCGCAAAGGCCAGGATGCAGTCGCCCTCAACAGCTGGTATTCCGGTCCCACCCTCGCCGAGCTATTAGGTTTGTTACTTTTCGATATCGTAGACGAACCAGAGTGTGTGACGCTTGACGATACCGCAGACCGACTGCAACCTCCGAGGCGTGACATCCACTCTCCTTTGCGTTTTCCGATCTCAAATGTGTTCAAAGGACAGAGCTCTACCACTGGCGTCTCGGGGAGACTTTGTAGTGGTTTAGTGCAAGTCGGCGAACGCCTGCGTGTCCTGCCTGGGGACGAGACTGCCGTTGTGAAAGGTCATCCTTTATTGCTTCCTTATTTGACTTTGAGAGCGAATCATGTCCCCACAGTTATCGAGACGGAGACGGACAGGGTACAGTGGGCCGCTGCCGGATCCAACGTCACCCTATATTTGACCGCGATCGACCCCATTCATCTCGACGTGGGTAGCGTGCTATGCCCACTGACCGATCCCGTCGGGCTTGCCTCGGCCTTCACGGCGCAAATCATCGTTTTCGACATCCGAGTGCCAATTCTAGCGGGAACTTCGGTGGGAGAGCAACTGCTGTTTGATCCTTCGGGGTCCTTGGAGTTGACACTTACACATTTCACCCTTCTCTATAGATCGAGCTTTTTCATCATTCTCGCGATGTCCCCGCAGCGATATCAAAACTGAACGCTACATTGCACCGCACTTCCGGTGCTGTCATTAAGCAAAATCCTCGGTTCGTCTGATTTCGCGACCGGGTTCGCACGCCTTCTTCTTTGGTTAAGGCCGCTTTACAGCGTTCTGACGAAAGGAACTTCTGCGGATGTTCAAATCACGATACGCCAAGCTGCCTTCGCGGGCTCTGGTGCGCGGAGTGCCGCCATTCCATTAGAACCGTTTTCCACAAATAAAGAGATGGGTCGCATCTTGATTCGCAGAGGGGGTGAGACAATCGCTGCTGGTGAGTATCCAAGCCAAATCCTGTGATTCACCTGTTGACGCGGACTGGTGCCCCAGGTATTGTATTGGGGATTATTCGCTGAAAATCACGAGGACGAGAAGGACGGTTTCCCGTGTCTGTGAAAGGGCCCTTTGATTCACTGCGGCAATATCGACGCAGCCAGAATATCCGAATTGTTTGTATCAGTTATCGAAAGCAAAGAGAAATGTTAGACTACTCTACGTGATTGACCCGCGCACCCATCGTGTACCCTTCTTCATCCACACTGTATGCACCGCAGCAACCCGAACACTGGTGAGAAGTGGGCACGTCATGTCGTCCAGCTTAAATGCTACGATAACGGATAGGTTGGCTTCAATCACTGATCACCACCAAATCCTCTGTTCCGAACTGGCTGGCGATCGTTCAAAACAGGCTGTTGACGACTCGGGCAACTGCGTCGGACGGAAATGACAAAGGCTTTCGAAAACGAGAGGAGGATATAGCGGGGATTGAAGGAACTGGATTGATTGCGCAGGTAGGCCCACCACGGTTCAGCGGGAGCGAGAGAAAGTTTCCACACGGGCGTGCTAACAGGGTTGCGGAGGACTGCTTGCGGTCGTTGATGAACACTTATTCAGAGTGGACCTGACGATTTTTTGAAGTATGCCTAGATGGAGGCGTCCGATGACCCACATATGCAGGTCATCCTCCCCTCCCCCCACCATGACCTCGAGCCTAGCCACACAGAAATAGCCCTAATAAATCAAGTGGTGCCTGCTAGTGGTAACGTACTCTGTCGCTGCTGCCAGTTGCGGGTCTTTGCGTGGTCGGGATCAATAGCCTGAGATAACAGAAAGAACAAGCGCAAGGACCGGCTTCCCCATGATCGCCGGTACGACACGACGTATTTACAATTAACTGTCGGTCAAACCCAGGACCATTCGTCTTATTACAGTAACACGCCGATAACGGTCGCAGGCAAGACCAAGCACAGCAGCCAACGTGCCCTCTCCGTCTTGTGGACGAGGCGCGCTGGAGGTGGAGGGGTGACAGTCGTACTTGGCAAAGTGGTGGGTGACCCATGAAGCGGTCTTGTACATGTCACGGTGTCCATGGGCTTTCAGGACATCAATTAGGGCTCAAATATAGATCAGCTGTGAAAGGGACCACGGGATGACGCTGTTCTATATCTATATATAATACGCGTGATTGATCTGATAAACCCAAGGCTATACCTTATTTTGTGCCATTTTTACTCAAGTCTATGATATATGATGAATTTAAGAACTTGAAAGGGCAACGTACAGGCCGCAGTATGTATCACGGCAATTTAGTATTCAGGTTGTTCGATAGATGATTTGTGCCACGACATAACTCCAAGATGTTTTAGCACACTTTGAGAGAGAAAAAATGCGTGCCTTTTAACCACATGAAAGTGCACATTATATGATTGAAGTACTAGTACAGTAAATGCATTTTGAATACATCCATGAAACCGTAGAGTCTCAGGTCAGCCGGGAGGTGGGGTGAACCGCAAAGCTATTGCTCCATGATGCATTCAGAGGGTGCTTTCAACCCAACAGGTACTAGTAGCCAAGCGGTTGGTCATCCATGAAGATCGTCAGTCACTTGATACGCTGGAGCAGGATCGGCAGTTGACGAACGCACATCAGCACATGGGCTGAGGACATGTTCTGATTCTCTGCGTGATTCACAGTCACCTTGTATAGAACGCAGTTCCACGCGGATTCAGTTCAGTGAATTTGGCTTAGTGCCGCCTCCAGTATCGCTCCTGGCCCACGAGTGTTAGATAGCCCCTAGGGCATGTGCTGCGAATTTTCTGTTGTTAGACACAATGAGCGAGGGTGAGAAACGCAGCAACTTGTAAGGTATTCAGGGAATTGGCCCCCGAAACGAACACATAAGGCACTGCAAGAGGAAGATCGATTATCTAGACAGGCGGGAGTAGGTGCCTTGATCAATGGTCATGGGATAGAGCGAATCCATGTCGATCCGGACGCTGAGGGTACATAAACTCTACAGCGCGTTTGCAATACAGCACCAAATTTCCACGAATGGGAGGGCCAGCATTTGAGCGAGGAGATCCATCGAAAGATGGTGTCAGCCTAAACGTTATACAGTATGGTTCGGCGAAGGGGGTTGCTATGCGGAATGCCTAGCTGTCAAAATTATCATGGCGCGAAGCGCCGATTCCCTGTGACTGA
>QFDX01000366.1:0-47031 GCA_003315875.1 Lactifluus piperatus | reverse complement strand
ACGAAGTTCTTCTGCATGTGTTACTTTCTTGTCCAGAGGAACTTTGCGATCGGCATTGAAAATTCGGAGAGCTTGTCCATGGACTGAAATATTGTTCTCGTCTGACTTCTGGTACCACTGAAAGAATCGGTAGCCTGCTTCAGCGGTAACGCGCAGGATAGCCGTCCCATCATGGGCGTGGCCGGCAGGGCTCGTGCCCATCACAACTTCAAATTCCGGTTTTTCGCCATTGTTCGTCTTGTCATTAGGATCGTAGAGCTCAGGACCATGGAGTACGAGTGCCACAGCATTCCGAACATCATGAACGTCGGCTTCGAGAGATATATTCTTCAAATCAATTTCCATGGGTGACTTGAGGGCCTCTTCTGATCCAAGTGCGTTCTCGGATAATGTCGCTACTTTGACAACCTGTGTCGCACTTTCCGAACCACCCGCACGAGTAGGAAAACAATCTGAGTGCGTCAGTACATACCTTCGATATGGTGCTCGAGGAGTTGTATGTTGACACTCACTACACAGATTCTGGTATACCTTTGGTTGGGAAACTCGGAGATAGTCGATAATGGTATCTGGATGGAGATTTTCCAGTGACTGGAAGAGTAAGTAGGCTGGTGCAACCAACAGATGTATTAACATACAGCACCAATACACATAAGGTCGTCATCATGAATGAGAGCCATATCGCATTCGGGTGACTCCTGGGTGAAACCGATAGACTCCCAATTGGGCGCACAGCGACGTGAGCACAGACACTTACATTAGCGAGATAATCTAGGAGCGTGTGAAGGGGATCCTGATACTATAGAACATTAAAGAGGGGTTTGTGGAAATTACATGAACTACTTTACGTCTGTATCATCCGGGACACTGATGAGTTGCTTGTCCCATCCAGGCTCATCTTCGCCGGGACCCTGACTTGGCTCTGCTGCTCCTCGAAGCCTCCGAGGTAATATCTTCAGAAGTTTGGTGACACGGAAACCCCTAACGAATATGCACTGATCATATTGCAGGTTCTGATACGGACAGATTACGCCCACTGCTGTCTCTGCACTTATTGATGCGGATGGTCATGAAAAAGCGTACCTCACCGCTCGGACCACACTTGAATGCCACCCCTTGTGTATCTTCACGCGAAATTTGCCATTCTACACTGGAAGTGCCCACGACTTTGACTCTGAGGGACACCTGTTCTGCTCGCTGGTTCACCGAGAATGCGACATTGGCCCATGATCTTGCAAGATGACACCCGGTGACTAAAACGATGTCCTCCATACTTACTCCTAATCCAAGCCTGCGAGCGAATGCGAACCAGATATCAATATTCTTGATCATACATTTCGCGAATGCTTCTCGAGCAATCGTGTCCTCACGTCGGGCTGGCACAGGAAGGGATAAGATTGCACCCCGCCTCCTAGGGCATGAATACTTGACATGCTCGGGACTGGTGAGAGGCCTTGTGAGAGGTCAGTGAGAAGTGGTTCCATAAGGGAGGTTCACTCAGGCTACCCTGTGGCACGGATATCATCTCCAACCCCACCAGACACAGCTGTTACTGCTCCCGAGCGGAAGTCATTGGGGTCGAGTCTGCCAATGTCGATATGACTTGTCATCTGGAGTGCTAGCGACTGATGATATTCTGGGACACCAAAGTTTTGATGCGTGTGATGATTTGCGGAGAGGAGGATATTGAATAGACGATTGAATTTGCCCTCGCGAATGAAACCGACATCGCCCACTTCTACAGGGGGATAAATATCCCCTGGGCTTGGATTCCACAGCGCGTGCCCAAAAGCGGGATAGCTGATTGCAAGCTCTTCGCGGAAAATGTTGTATTCCATCGGAGAGCCAATTCCCGTCTGAGAGAAGCGAAAGTACGAGGGTAAAAGCCGGGCGCAGAAGGAGAGACGCCAGCTGTTAACCGTCACCTGGCCTCATATAGCACAGTGTTTGCGCCAGCTCGACAGGCACCGCATTGTCGAGCAGAATACATCAGGAAACCTCAAATTGACTTTACTGGTTCAAGACGGTTGGTGACAGAGCAATGAACCCGGGCAGTACTGAACATAGCAGCTCAGTGTCATCGATATCATCTGTCGCAAAGAAAAGTTTGGAAGGGGTTCATAATTATTAGTCGAGCTTAAAACTGTCATTTTAAGCGAGTTATAATTCATATTTTAGATTAAGATATTATAATAAGTATAGTCATGATCGGGCAATTGGATCCATTATAGGCCCAATCTTATATTTGTGTGGAGATCACTTTGGCAATGAATGGACACACTACTGTAATGGCTAAAATATAAAGCGCTAAAATCTGACCATTTACCCGGGGTTGGCAAGTAGTCACAAGTATACATCTACAATATACACCACCCCGACTAGATTCATCCATTGACGAAGCAGATCTATATATCATCTCAAGAAAACGATACACCCCAACCATGCACGTGTAGATATCATAGGTTCTGTCTAACCTACCCTTGTCTTGCCGTACTGGCACCGGGGTACGACAGCATAAACAGGGTCGTCTTTTTTTGCTTCGTCTTTCCCTTTTTCTTCCCGCCCGCCGCGACCTCCGCAGGCGGCACTCCCGCTCCCTCACCCGCCTCTCTATCTTCCTGCGCAGCTCGTCCAGGAGCCCACGCAGATGTCGCTGGTGGTGCGCTGCCCATTACATGATGCAACTGGCTCGTGCGTGCAGAGATGACCGGACGCGCTCTAGGTGTCGCCGAGCTGGGCAAGGTTGGGAACGCCGCGTTCGTGAGTGCAGGTGCTGGAGGTGGCGCTGTAGGCGTCGTCCTCGTAACTTGAGATGCAGAAACGTTACTATTGCTACTGCCGCCGCCGCCACCGCCGTCGGCGTTGCTTCCACCACCACCACCAGTACTGACGCCTACGGCGGATGCAGACCACGCCGTGTTTCGCCCGGATTTCTTGCGGAAGTTCGGCGTTGGTCCCGTAGGTGGTGATTGTGGTAACTGCTGGAACTGATGAGGTGGCGTTCTGAGAGGCGGGAAGCTCGCGCCACGTTCAGCTGCCTGCGCGACGCGATCCCACACAGCTCGTTGCACGCTCCTAGGTGCGGCGCGGCGGGCCGTCGCGGCATTCAACGTGCGGCCATCGGCGATGCCCGCATAGTCCGTACCAATGCTCGTGGGTATGAAATCCGGAAGCTCTCGGCGACGCTCGATCTTGAACCCGTTCCATGCGCCAAGAAGATCTGTCTTCTTCTCTTCTTCCTCAAGAAAGTCGACGATGAGGTTCACGATCGACGCCGTTGCGTCGAGGTCACGGTCAAGAATGTTCCAGAGCGTCGAGATGAGGTCCCGCGCGCTGGACTGGGTTGCTACGTAGTCACGCAGGGCGAGCTTCGTCCCCGCGATAGCATTAGTCGGGTGCGGTGTGAGGGAGCGTATGCGCGCAAATATTGCCATGTATCGTCTGTGGGGAAAGGGCCAGAGTGAGCGGCGCATCCTTTGCGGATAGGAATAAGCCAGTACTCGGCCGTGACCGGATCCATAGACGGTGGTGGAGGGGAAGGCGTCAGACGATCGCTGGCCCCGGATGGAGGACTATTCCCATCTCCCTCTGTCGTCAAGTGAGCACCAAAGCGGCTACGGCGACTATCCGGGGGCGGGTTTGGCCGTGGTGCGAGCTGTGGCTGCGGATCTCCGCCGCTACTACCACCACCACCTCCTGTCCCTCCTCCACGGCGTCTATTATTAGAACTTGAAGGGGTATCTGAAAATTCGAATGTAGCATTAACACGGCGGGCTTCCCTTCTATCGCGCGAGGACATCTCGGCACCGTGCTCTTCTACCATATGAGCCTGAAGATCAAACTGAGAAGCAAATACAACAAATTTGCTAGCTTGGCATGTTGGATTGGGACATGGGTGATGCGCTTGCTCAAAGTGTCGCTCCTGAGGACGATCAGGGTCCGGTTCCCCACATATTGAAAAAGGGAAGACTAACTAATGCATCGTAATTTTGGAAGCTTCAAAACCACCCGTGTCAATGGCGCAGGGAGGGTTCAGGTGCTGGGCTTACTATTTGTCCTTGATTTCGTTTCGCTTGCATATAAAGCATTCTTCGTGTGAATGCCGCATGTGGGCGAATAGCTCGTCATCGCCGAAAAAGCATTCGTGGCAAAACTCGCAAAGGGGATGAATACCACCTTCTATCTGGTCTCTAGGCAAGCCTTTTTGTTGTCGACGTTGCATAGAGGGAAGATGAGTGGAGTATTGTTGGGGTGTATACAGCGCATGTTCGTGAGCAAACACTTTCTTGTGAACGATGCACAAGTCGCTGCACCATACAATCAGACAGACCCTTGCGGGACAAACGATGACCAATTTCCCCATACCACATGAATTTCGCATGGACAGCACGAGCATGCAATTTAAGGTCGTTCCAGCCCGTAGCCACATACTCACAAGAAGAATCAGGGCAATTGAGACGTAGCAAAAGCAAGGAATCCTGCATCATGTCCTGGGTCTCGAACAATATTACCAGCCTTTCGTCTTTGAGAGGGGAATTTTCGAATATGTAAGAGGAGAAGGGGGCCTCAGAGGATGCGGTGAAAATAACTGTCGGTTGCGGTTCCTTGCGTTCTTTGAGACTAGACTACGCCGAGGGACATCACGGCGCACCTTGCAGAATGTACAATCCAACTTTTTGTACAGAGCCCGCAAGCGTAACGCACAGACATGGCAAGTCCGGTGATTGCACTCCGAGACTGCATAATACTTGACAGGTTCGGCGCAGATCCAACACAGATCCTGTTCTGGATTGGCATCTCCCTGAGTTTTTGTTTGCGTAGTTGTGGCGCCGGCGGAGTTATTGTTCGTCTTATTTGCCGCAGATGTGTTCGCGTTCGACGTGGATGCCGCCACCACGGATTTTGCGCCACTTTTGTCGCCTTTACCACGAGGACGTCTGCGGCCGCGATGAGGACCAGCTGATTGTCGGGGTTGATTACGAGATGCTTCAGCCATTACAGTATGTATCTGATGAATGGACACTGCGTGTTGTAGGGGCCAACACAGGTACAGGTACAGGGCTCCCAGTCACACTTATTAGGGCACATGTGACCGTGACCAGTCACCACTTTCTGGTGCCAGTTGCGGGAAACAGATAGCTAGAGGTGGGAGGTAATGAACGACGTCGAGGTCGAAATTGACGATGACCACCCATTGGCCGTCGAGCTCTCAAGTTTGCGTACAGCCGTTGCACGCTTCCAGGTAGGTGTACTACCTCAATAATAATAATAATAACCCATGTTAACGATCACCCCACTCCCGTTCCCTTCCCAATAGCACGAAGCACACACATCCGCGCTCAAACTACAACGGCACTCTCTAGAGGCAGCTCTAGCCATCGAACGTGCCCAAGCTCTCGACCGCGTGAATGCCGCTGCACAAACCGAGCTTGCAGTTTTACGCGCCCACCCAGATACAACACCGCGCCCCGCCGAGCTTCAGCTCCCCGAACTGACCCTAGCCCTACGCCGCGCAAGTGACAAGCTCACGCTCGCCGAGGATGCCCTCCGCACACGGACCGCCCAGCTCACAGACACGCAAGGCGCAGCTGCCCGCGCGCACATTGCAGCGGAGCACGCTTTCTCCTTGGAGGCCAGTGCCCGCTCGCGGGAGGAGGATGCTGTGGGGCGCGAGCGTAAACTGGCGCTGCAGCTGCGCGTGGCAGAGGAGGAAAATAGAATGACGGATCGCGCGGTGCAGGAATACGCAGATCTTGTGCGCAGGCTCGAGCGCCGTCAGAGCTTATCCTCGTCCTCCCCGTCCTCCACACCATCTCTACCCTCTCCCGTAACGCGAGTTCCTAATGGCAAGGCCTCGGAATCGACCCGAAATGGTACACTCTTCGAGGCTTTGCAGGAGGAGAAGGCAAGCTTGCATAAGCTGGCTGGGGAATTTGCGGCTGCGAATGAAGCGTTGAGAGAGGAGATGGGCGAGCTTCAGGTAGACCTTGAAGGCACTCGAGCCGAGTTGGACGTAGAGCGAAAAGCGGCTGAGAAGGAGCGCATACAACTATCCGATGCACTAGTGGATCTCGAACGAGCCAGACACGATGACAACGCCGCGGCCAAAATGGTCTCCCGTTACATGTACGGTATTTCTAATTTTTTTTTTTTTTGGACCTCTCCTCAACACCGACTTTGGCTTCTTCTTTTCCCAATAGGAAGTTCTCCCAAGCGACAACCGATACGTTACAAAGCGCCCTCGAATCTCTCAAAGCGCGCCATGCCGCAACAACGTCCACACTACACGTGCAGCTCGCTTCCGCACAAGCTGCACTTGCCGCCGAGCAACGCCAGTCTGCGCGCCTGCGCGATGTGCTGGACGAGGCTACAGAGCAACTCGCGCGGGAGACATACGGACGGCGGCGCGAGATCGCGCTACGGCTGGCTGTTATCGGGCGTGAAGAGCAGCTCGCAGACGCGCTGCGGCGGTGGGTACACCGTACGCAAGAGATGCGCGCGAAGGATGATGTCTCGGCTGAGCAGCGGCTGAATTCTATCGTCGGCGATGCAGGCGAGCTGCTCGCTCTCGTTGATGGCGCCACCATTCGTCCTGTCCTGGATGGGGGCGCACCGGGCTTCAGAGTCGGGGGGGTTGGGAGCGTGGCGCGGGTCTTGGCGGCTGAGGAAACGGTGAAGGCGCTTGTGGAGGAGCTGCAAGTAGAAACGGAAGGGCGGATGCAGCTTGAGCGGTTGTTGGGGCGGGCGGATGTAGACGAAGAGGGTCGTATCATCTCGAAGCCACTTCCTGAACTACCCACTCCGTCGTCGTCATCGCCTGCGACAAATTCTCCCCATGTTGTGACTGAAGTCACTATCAAGGTGGATGATGCCACTTCTCCGTGCTCATCGCCGCAACAAGGGACCGTTGGAGATCGTGGTACTGTATCATCGTCCAAAAAACTGACGGATCTTGAGCATGAACCAGGGACAGCGACTACTCTACATGAACCCTCCACAGGTTCTCCAGCATTTTATTCCCCTCTTTCCACGCCGTCGCCATCCCCCTCCTCTCATACTCGTGTTCTGCCACTCCAGGATATCACCTTAGCATCTACTACTAATGGACTCGATAACACATGCCCGATCACGCAACCTCAAAACAAGTCAACGACGCTCCTCGCTGAACTTGAAAAGGCGAAAAAGCGGTACGACGAACTGCAGCGGGCGTTCCGTGATTGTCACTTGGCGCTCCGCCAGTTGGGCCAGACGCTGGAAGGACTTGCACCATCGGCACTACACACCATCCTCGCGCGTCTGGATGACTTTAAGGAGGACGTGCGTGTCGAGTTGGAGATCCGGATCGCAGATGAAGAGCGGATATCACGGGGGTATGCGACGCTGCTCACCGTGCCAGGGGCGATCGCAAACGCAGAGGAAGCAGAGGACGTCGAGCGCGCCTTGCGCGCGTTTGTGGATGGGAGTGACGCGACGGTCGCACGTGCTCAGAGCCAGTTTTCGAGGAAGCGGGATGATCTCGAACACGACATTGCGATACTTAAACGGGCTGTGCACGAGTTGTCGACGCAGTCGTCGTCTAGCCGTACCACGACGGGGAGGAATGCCTCGTGGACATCTTCGCTAGCGGGTTTGGGACTGTTCGCTGGGGGGTCTACTTCACAGCCTGAACCTGCGAGTTCGTCGCCTACGTTTGGGTCGGTGGTCACCTCGCCACGGCAGCGGCGCGTGGTTTCGTTGGAAGGAAGTGGGCTAGCTGAGTTGCAGCAGGTGTTGCGGATACCTATGCCGGAACTGCATCACGATCATCAGACGACACCGTCTCCCAGGTCGCGGACGAGGTCTGGGATGTACATGCTTGGACTTGGGATGCGGAGTGCTGGTCAGCAGATGTCACCTGGGCTTGGTAAGACTACGTTAGAGAGTGATATCGAACTAGATTAATTAATTATTAGAGGAATCAAGAAGCTACTAATACTATGAAAGAACTACGTTTGACAGGGGCTGGGTGACGTTGTGACAGATGTGACAGTGGCTGATTTGGGTGAAAGTGAGACAGTTTGTACAGATTCAGATTGATTGATTTTTATAGACCAAGCCAAGCAAGGTTGGGCAGTTGAACGACTCGAGTATGTACTTTCTTTTATTTTTATTTTATTTTAATTTGTCTCACCTGGCAAAACTCAGTATGCCAGGTCCACAATCACCGTATCCGTATCCCCATCATCCGAACTATTCTTACCCACCTTACTATCAATACCCACACCCACCACCTTCTCCTCGTGTCTCCTCTACGAGAGGTGGTTATTCTCGCCCTAACTATACTCAAAATTATTCCAATCACCCTCATCCTCATCATCCACCACCCCAACCACCCCCACCGCCCCCACCATCTCATGCTTCATACATCCCTCACGTTCCCATGCATCCTTCTCCACAATTACCATCCTCTAATTCTTATCCCCTCCACCAAAAGTACCCTCCCCCACATCCACAGCAAATCCCATACTCCCCACCCTACCCCCCGCCTCCATCCCAACCTAACCCATCTTATCAGCAAAATTGGGCTTTCCAGCAGCCTATATCCCCTCTACCGAAACAACTTTCCATGCCCCCTCCACCTGCACTGTCCCCCATCTCTCCCTCACCAAAACCTCCTAGGATACTTGGCGGTCCACTAGATCCTGAACCGACCGACGACTCTTCTTATTCATCTGATCCTTCTCAATCCTCATCCTTAGATTTCCTCACAAAACAACCCACCCCATCCGCTTCCCCCTCATCACCCCCTGCCTCCACCCTTCTGCCGTCGCGCTCACCTTCTTCTTCCAGCCAAGCTCCACGGTCACCCCCTTCAACGCCTCAGGTAACTCTCCCACCTGTACCCGCTGCCGCACCCACAAGAATCCAGGACACATCTTTGTCCAATGCGACACAACAACAACCTGATGGCTGGGCAATCTGGTCTCGTCGTCCCACAAATCCTTCACTTGCACCAGGCATCATCATTTCTCCCCATTCTCGCCCACCACCACATATATTGGAGAAGGCTTTGCTACTTGCTACTCCTCCACAATCTCCAAAACCCCTCGTTGCCATTCCTTTGCCCACAACATCCGACGTCGCCCTCGTCACCGCCTCTTCTTCTTCCACCCAACTTCCACCCGAAGAGCCTCTAAAGCTGGCTTTGGACACTGCTGAATCTCCTCCTGATGACTACCTTCCCGAGCCCGTTTCATCCTCCGAGACAGAGGTCTCCACCCTATCCGATACCCCCCCAGTCCCTGCCTCTCCCGTCTCTTCAAGAACGTCCGTTTCTGCATCTGGCACTGCCCATTCACAGACTAAATCTGGAACCGTGTCATCCGAAGCCAGCGTTGCGGCTCCTACCGTTTCCAAAGAAACGCCCTCTGTGGAGGCTGTCGAACCTGTCGCTGTAGCTCCGATTGCCTCTACCGCGCCTGCGCCTGCCTCCGTGTCTACGCCGGTCCCACCAGTCCTTAAAAAGTCGTGGGCGTCCTTACTTCGTCCGACAGCTGAGGGCGGAACCGCCTCTACTTCTAAATCCTCGCTCCCTACGTCGTCAGTCATCGGCTTCTCAGTCCCCGCATCCCCTCCGGCTGCACGTGTTCCCCCCGTGCGCCGAGCCGAGCTCCTCGCCCTCCTTAGTGGTACGGTATCCTCGAAGCCAACTGGCCATCCGGCCCCGCCCCGCTTGCGCGCCCGTGGGCTCGTCAACAGCGGGAATATGTGCTTTGCTAATGCGGTACTCCAGCTGCTAGTGTATTGCCCGCCATTTTGCAAGTTGTTTAAAGAGCTCGGTCGGTTGATGGGTCAGCGAGGACAAAGTGACAGTCAGGAGAGCAGCAGGGGCCTGACGCCGCTGGTAGATGCTACGGTGAGATTTTTGGAGGAGTTTGTGTATGAGGAAAAGAAGGTGGTTCTGGCGCAACAGCCGCAACAGACGGCAAAAGGCAAGGCCAAGGACGAAGGAGAGGAAAAGAAGGAGGATGAAGGTGTGGATTCATTCATCCCGACTTATGTGTATGATGCGATGAAGGAGAAGAAGCGGTTCGACAACATGCGGGTGCGTTATTATGCTCTCGTCCGTCCGCCCGTTACTAATCCGTGCTGGCGAATGTGTGTATAGGGTGGCCAGCAGGAAGATGCGGAAGAGTTCTTGGGCTTCTACCTCGACACGCTCGAGGAAGAGTTGCTCGCTCTACTTACTTCTATCAAACCGCCCCAGCCCCCTTCTGCCTCACACAAGGTGGAGGAGCGCGAGGAGGAGCCTCACTCAGCCGAGGGCTGGACTGAGGTGGGCAAGCGTAACAAGGTGGTGCTCACTCGCACGGTACGCCAATTATCTCTTTTTTATTCCATTGTGCTTAGCGTACTGACGCGCCCGTGGGACGGACGATTGTAGGTCAAATCGGTCGATTCGCCCATTACGCGAATATTCGGTGGCAAGTTCCGCTCGACACTGCGCGCGCCACACCAGCGCGATTCTGTAGTTGTCGAGGATTGGCGGTCGCTTCAGCTCGATATCCAGGTTTGTTTGTTTTTTTTTCTTCGCCCCTTACGCACACTCATATATGCCCTGTAAAGCCCGATTCAGTGTACGCTATACAAGACGCTCTCGCGCATATCTCGCAGCCACAAGCTGTACAGGTCGGCCCGTCCGGCTCTAGCGAAGCAAGCCAGCAAGTCCTTATCGAGGCACTTCCTCCTGTGCTCGTTCTGCACCTCAAACGCTTCCTATACGATACGGCCGCTCGTGGCGTAGTCAAGATCGGCAAACCTATCAAGTTCTCACCAGAGCTCGAAATCCCTCTCGGTACGTTCTTTTCCCATACATCTACTCGTAGCTCGGAGCCCAACTCAACCCTTGTCTATAGACATAATGTCGCCTGCTGCTCGACGCCCCGCGCAACCCGCACGCTACACCCTCTACGGTGTGCTCTACCACCATGGCGCCTCTGCGGGCGGCGGACACTACACTCTCGATGTGCTGCACCCGAATCTGGATAGCACTACGCGAAGCAGGAGTGGCAACAACGTTAATGGCAGTGGTGACAATGGAGAAACGTGGTTACACATCGACGATGAAAATGTGAGTACGGTGCAGCATGAGGACGTGTTTGGACACGGCAACAACGGCAACAACGAACGGGCAGATGACCGGTGTGCTTATCTTCTCTTTTATCGTCGCGCCGGTCCCGCACGGACATCATGATGATGACGATGATAGTTAGTTTCAACTTTTTTTTTTCATGATTTATTTGTCTTTCCTTTTTTTTCCTTTCTGTATCTTTTAGCGCAACTTTTTTTTTTTTTCGAGTTTGGGTAGATTGCATTGGTTGCGTCCTCTTCATCCATCGTCATCGCCATTTTTACAACATTTACCACGACATCGTGCGCATTAGACATCTTTTTCTGAACTCTCTCCTTCCTTCTACTACTACCAAATACACTCCCCCGCACGGGGGGTACTGGTAAACACGTCAGTGGCGTCACACCACGTGAGACAGCACTATGTTAAAGAGAGTATATTCTAAATTAGACATATGACAAAAAAACGAAGGCGGGTAAAAAAAAAAGAGAGAGAACATCCTAACTTTATGGATCCACCACAAGGTTCCTAGATAAGAGAAATAGCTTTTTTTTTTAAGGGAAGGAGGGGGGGGGGTAATTATGTGTTGTGCACTGTGTGCTAATCGTGACCCTACGCTGCGCAGTACGTACGATACCATACGATGAAGGACGAGTCGTCCCCCACAAAATGACTCAATGCTCGTACAAGTTCCACGACTGAGCAAAAAAAAAACCATAAGTCGACACAAAGGAAGGAATGAAGGAAGGAAGGAAGGGGGGGGACGTACCTGTCTCCAACCAAGGCCCCAATGGTCGTTGATAGGGCCATCTATACCCCACGCCACGCCTCTGAACCACCAAAAGTTTGCAAAAATAGCAAAAGCGACGGTAGCAAAGACGATCGATTTTGTGCGTTCTGAGATGCGTCGGGCCGTAAATATGAAGTGGTCGATCATATGTGCGCTCATGAGGACGGCAAAGTAGAGTGTCGGGAGCTGATTTTGTCACATACAGGGGAAAGGGAAAGGGTGGGTGTTGGAATGAGATGTCAAACTTTTGAAGGAGGGAGATGGACGTACATAGTGATGGATGTAGGTTACGCGACCCATGACTAGGAAAGGCACTGCACGACAGCATCAGTACCTCATCCACTGCATCGCAAGCAAGAACAACAGGGAAAGGGGGGGAGAGAAAAAAAAGGACGTACGATAGTGCAGCATCCAGCCTAAGAAAGCAATCTTGCCAACATATACAAAGTGTTCCCATTCCCCTACACATACTATTAGCCAAAAACCATCGCATTGACAAAATTCGTTCAATTCACGCACTCGGTTCCATATCGACATATCGCCTCTGCATCCGGAACAGATACACGCTGAACGCGAGCACGCCAGCCACAAGGCTGACGGTGGAACCCCACCAAATGATGGGAGTCCCGATCAAGTAGTACTTGGTCTGCAAGACGCCCCAAGAGCACATGCGTAAGCCGAGCCGCATCAGCGGCCAATCCGTCGGCTTGGACGCGAGAACGTCTTCTTTGTCCGGGTCCGGGATGAGCGCGTTATTTGAAGTCATCATGGCGACGTTCAGGTGCCAAAAGTCACGAATGAACGACGAGCGGTAAAACTTGGTTTCACCGGGGGGCACTGTATAGGGAACACGCACACTCTGGTCAGTGTCTGTTCCACATCCGACGGAGGAGCGAAACATGGCGCACAGCGTTCATTCCAGTGGCTCTCGACGTTCCAATAAGTGAACGGGTCGTCTGGGTTGTTCTCCTTATCGCAGCTTACTTCAATCTGCTTGAATCCCCACTCGGGCAAGTTCTTGTTCGCGGCTCGAACATAACACCCCTGCGCGAGGTGGCGGAAGCGCAGACGCGTCGTTAGTGAGTGTATCCGATCGACCTTCTCCCTCCTTCCGCGGTGAGTATCGTCGACGACCTCAACGACCCAGTAATCGTTCTGATCACCAAGTGTGGCATTTCCATAGCACGAAATCTCGTTATTCAGCTTTGTGACCGGCGCGGGGACGTTGTGCGAGTGTAGATTACGGCCCGTGGGCTCGTGCACGAGGCGGATGACGTCACCATGTTTAAGGAAACGAATCGGCCCATTCGGGTCAACGGCAGGTTCTTCCCAGATTGGGGTGATGATCCAGTCATTATTTGAGTCCTTGTAGTGGTAGCACGTTACCTGCTGCTGGTTAGAACCAACAGGGTACGTCTGGGCGTGCGAGTGCAAAAGACCACCTCCCCACCCCATGTTCTTCAGCGTCAGTTTTGAGCCGAATGCAATCTCTGTAAGCTATGAGAACGAAACACAGCTTCATAAGACCTTGGCCACTTACCAAGCGGATTCCGAACAAAGTCGTTGCCGACAAGGTTGGCCTGGAATAGGGAGCTCATTTGAGCATCGCCAGGTCCAGAATGGTTGAGAATGAGGAAATGGATTTTGAACGACGCCATATAGACAAAGATGGGGAGGACAATTAGACAACCGATACGTGCGCCCCAATGCCGGAGTTGTGTTTGCTGTGGGTTTCGTCAGCTTACAAAAATTGATGAGCACCAGAAACTTGACGTACCACTGGCATACGCAGGTCGCCAAACTTATTCCACAAGTCTTCTATGGTGTAGAGACCGACCAATGCCGTGACGAATAGTCCGACCCATTTAATGCTTCGAATCACTGTCAATTAGAGCATTCGCCGAGGGCCAGCAAGGAACATACCTAGAGACACACCCAATAGACGTGCCTGTGAAGGCTAGCCAGAACCACCAGTCAAAGGAAAACGACCTGATGACTGTGAGCGCCAAACAAAGGATCTCAGCGCAATGTGACGCACTGGTATTGTTGATTGTGGAACTTCGAAAGACCAAAGACGGTGGTAAATGTGAAAAAGAGGAGCATAGAATCCAAAAGAATGAAACGCGATATACACAACCAGGCAACATCTACCGCAAATGAATCGGGACGAACCGTATCGTCATAGAGAATAACGCACCAAATAAACACATCAAAGCCACTAAATGGCACGCTCGCGTGCTCATGCCGAGCTCGACAGCAGTGTACCACCCAAGCGGAACCATCAAGACGCCAAACGTGGCCATGATAACGCGCATGGCGACGTATGGTACTTCTTGGGGGTACATCTCTCCGCTCTTAAATTCATAGCTGCCGTCGTACCCGGAGAGTAAACCAGCGAGCCCAACGAGCATCTTCCCGAGCGGTGGGTGGACATCAAAGTAAAACTCGCGCTTGAGGTAGTACGAGCCAAACTTGCCAAAGTGCGCCTCGTCCCAGACAACGACGGGCGCCTTGCCGATCTTGTGGAACCGGGTCCAGCACGAGAGGAGGGTGTACACGGCAGGGGCGACGTGTTCGAGGTTTTGTTGGATGAATTCGCGCTATTAGGAGGTGAGGGTGGGGTGGTGATCAGGTTACGCGACGGGAGAAGCAGCGTGGAGACGTACAATTGAAGTTGGAGGAGGAGGAGGGGCTCTCCTAGCTACCCGCCCTCCACTACCATACCGTTGAAAAGCATTCGCCTTGGCATAAACATCTTTTCCCTCCTCATCATATTCACCGGCCCACGCGGGGTTTTGCAGGGGTGTTGGCCCCTGTAGGTGATGAGTGACTCTGCGGCGAGCAGAGGATTCCTCGTTCATATAGTATGGGAGTTCTTCCTGTCTATGGGAAGCTTGCCAATCGGGTGGTGGGTGTGGGTGTGAAGGGTAACGAACGATTTCAAATTCTTCTGGCGAGGTGTGTACGGTGATAGCAACTTCAGGGTTTTGCATCGACTTTGAGGCTTTTTCAGCCTATTTCAGCCTATGAGGCACTCAGGATTGAGACCGACGGCCGTGAGGAGGTTTAATGTGTGATGGGAACGACTGTTGTGCTAAGCAAAAAGGAGATCGTTGGGCGTCGACACGTCACGCGGTAATGGCAGTGCACACCGAGCACGTATCCGTACCTGACTCCTGGCTGCCAGTGAGCCTACATGCTAACTTGTCTTTGTCGCAAAAATATGATAGCAAATCAGATATAGAGATACACCCGAATCACGCTACAGTAGCTATTGTTACTTATGGCGTATGTATCGTGCTAAATCAACGAATATTAAGCAATAATATTCGATCCTCGGAAACAAACAAATTAAACATACCTGTAATCATAGCATGATCTCGCTCGTATGGCTCCAATGTGATCTCTGTTCAAGCGGTTTGAACATCTCTCCCCGTAACAATTCAACTTCCCTATCAAAGACAGCTTGTGGCGGGGCTGTTGAATCAATACAGTTCGCTTTGATAGAGACTACGGCGTGACCATCCACTTTGAGGAACTGGTGTGCATTGTGTGCCACAATACGCGCTTGGTCTGGCTGCGCGACGTCCGCAAATATGACATCCACTGTCGTCATAAGCATGCGGTATTTTTGAGGGAAACAAGCATCCTCAATGATGGCTACATATGTGCGAATGTCAACCTGAGCCAAAAGCCAGAACGAGTAACTTATCTAGATGCACGGATGACATTCGTCCGTTTTTTGGCCATATTGATCAGGTCACGCCCCGATCGAGGAGAAAAGCATATGCGGTACCTTCCTATAAAATGAGAACGCGTGAGAGGAAAACAGCAAAGTCAAGATCCAAACAAAGGACGTACGGGACCCACGATATCCGCGACATGGCTGATGCTCGTTCCGCTCGCGGCTCCGAGGTACAACACCCTTGAGCCAGGCTCAATAAAGAGCTTGTCCATGCCTCCCAACACCCCCGCTACCAGCTTGCTCCGGAATGGATTCCACACGCGGTACTCAATCTCCTTTCCCTAGATGCCCTGGTGTCTGTGCGGTTGTTCGATGACCACCTTCGAGCCACCCCTGGCATCGCGACCCCCGCGCCCCATGTTTCTGCCACCTCTCCCTCGACCACCACCACCACCGGGCCCGCCGCATCCGCCACCGCGACCGCGCGACTGAACACCACCCCCTTAACCCGAAAATTAGCACGAGCGTGAATGCTGGATTGAGAGGGTATTCCACATACGTCCGCCTCGCATACCCCCCTCTGCCTCTACGGTCACCACCACGCCACCTCTGTAACCGCCGTGTCTTCCACCCCTACCACCAAAGCCCCCGCGACCTCCCGAAGCGCCTAGCACAAAAGGTAGGCGAATATGGGTCAGTTACGTTGCTTTTATATACGAAGTTACGCACCGAATGCCATATTTTAAAGTGGTCGACGAGAAACACGCACTTTTTTTCGCTGCCACTCACACAGATCGCCGAGTTTGACTGGGTGGGAAACCAAACCTGGACACAGGGCCGTTTGATAAGTGGATATATTACAACCACCGTCTCACAAGGTCACATGACATGATTTGTAAGGACTAAGAAATTCCTTTTATAGAAATGTGAGTCTTGTGAGACAGTAACTTACTGTATTATTTAACTTAACTCCTTCGCGCTGCGCCGCAAGTGTGGCTCAACATAATTTAGTCAAAAAAATGAATTAATTCACTCCCTTGAGAGGAAGGGTACTAAAAACTAACCATCCCCCTCACGCAAATGTGAGGGAATAATATTAAAAACCAAAAAAAGAAAAAGAAAAAACCCTACCCCCGGGTGTAGTGGTGGTGTCCTCATCCCCATCTCGTGGTCATCCCCTCTCTCTTCATTGTCATTGTCCCCCCCCCTCCTGCCCACCCTGTGAGCAGGGGCTCGCAGCGGTGGTGATGGTGGCGTCACCCCCGTCATGGTCTTCGCGTAGTTATCGGAGTCGTCGTCGCGTGGTTGTCGTCATCGTCATCGTCCCCAGTCACTGTTGATCCAGAGCGGCAGCGGCACCCCTTGTGCCTGGTGACACAGAGGAGGCCCACCCACGGGCTCGTGGAGGTGGGTGTTGTCTTGGAGGTGGTGGGGTAGGGAATCACCACCTGGCAGCAAGTAGGTGCTTGTCAGTGATGTGGTGCCAGTTGAGCATCTGTGGGTACTTACGAGGCATGTATCCCCCTGCACGGGTCCCTGGAACCCCACCTCTGCCCCTTCTCTGTCTCCCATCGGAGGGTGGTGCCTGTCACAGAGAATGAAACAAGAAACCCCCCAGTCGCGCTAGCGGCGAGAGAGGGGGGAGGGTGCTGCCTGTAGTATCCGAGAACAGAAGAGACCACGCCAAGAACGTGAGCCGCACACTAGACGAGGTCACATGCACATGATTTGTAAGACCTACCCATAATAGAAATGTGAGACGGCTGCCCCCGGGCCACCAGCTTACAAACATGATATCAAACCACCAATTGACCAATTGAAACATATCTGGTTCAGTACGTACTCTATAATCATGAGCTCGGCTTTGCAGTTTCCGTATGAAGGCAAGCCGAGCCCATGCCGTGGCAACACTAAATTGTTAATTATTATATTTATATTGTATAAATATCACGTGACACTTGACGTCATTGCTTGCTACAGCTGCGTCGCCCGCCATACGTATATTTCATTCCCGCTCTATTTCATCCCCACTCTATTTCTTTTCTATTTCATCCCCCTTCAACCTCTTATCTGATACCACCATCTTCTATCATAGTGTCCACCATCATGTTCAAGGAGCTCAGTATGGAGAAACCAGAGTATTACTCTGTTCTTCTCAAAAACGCATATGATCCCACAACCCCGGGCCGTCGCCTACCTAGAGATGAACGCCTCGATATTTGTTTAGCCCCTGGTATCGATGACGTCGATCCCCAGCTCTCCCAGCGTCTACAGACGCTTCTCGACGTAGTTGCTGGTATCTCGCTCTGCGATCGAGGAAACGTTTCCGCTGTAATGGCCTCCATAAAGGTCGATAAAGGCCCGAACTCCGATATACAAACTCGATTATATATCACGTTCAACCGCATAGATCCATCATATCATCGTTGCGCGCAACACCTACAGCGTGTCTTTAATATGCTTGCCAATGTCCCCTACGAGCCACCTTCAACGAAGAGTTCCCCAACAATCATCTCAGACAACTTAAGGCATAACATGGTCGAAATCAGTGAAGCCATTCACAACTATTCGTTCAAAATCTTTGAATACCGTGTTACCAAGCATGCAAGCAGGCTTTCGGACATTCGGAAGTACCTTGAGCAGGTGAAATCAAACTTTACTCTCGAACAATACTTCACGCTGGTGAAGTTTCTCAAGCATGTGAAAATAATCATCGCTGTCGTTGCCGACGCACACAAAACGAAGCAGATTCCCACCCACGACATAGCATTGCTTCTAATGATATATACATACTGGACAACACGAGAGATCCTTCCCAAAGATGGGGTTTCCGATGACCCAACTAATTTGCTTCACCAATTAGATGCCAGGTTTGCAAAACCTGAAGCCAGTGCGTGATCAGACAACTATATTACTCCACTGACCAGAACCACATATTTAATTTAGAGTGTCACGTGGGTTTCCAGCTTCGGCGTTGGGCGGAGAAAATAATGTCGTTCGTGATCGCGACCCGCAGGCTCATCGCGACTCAGTCGAACCGCCTTCACCACCTTTTCAAGGGGAATTTTTGGGTCTACGTTCTTGACCCATTACCCACAACTCGCTATTGCTGCGACCTATCTTCTCGGGCTGTCAAAGAGGCCTTGGACGTTGCCATGGCCGGATCCGACTACCGTACTCAGAGATGGGATAAGAAGCGCAACTCTTTCATTAAACAGCTTCAACGTCCAAAGGTGGTCCACAAAACTACGGTGCACGCCGAGTTGGCAATGCTTAAGATGATGGCCGACAAGGGCAACTTGAATGACGTCTTACCTTACATCGGCGTCTCGAAACTTTCCTGTGTCATGTGCGCTCACTACATGCGTGCCTTCAGAGAGGTTACGGGGGAAAAGATCGTTACTAAAGGTTCTCACGGCAAGGCCTACCCTGGGTGGACCTGGCCAAGCCTTCCTGGCTGGGACAAAGAACTTCGCGCGACCTTTTTAAGGAGCATTAGACACCAACTGCTTTGCGCGTTCGAGAAGCATGATTACACGCTTCTCTCGGATAGCAGCGTGGGGTCTGGTGGCCCAGAAGTGGATTCACACGTGTCTGACCATGAAATCGAAGAGATGTTTAATAATCGGGGAGCACACGTCTAGTTCGTTGTCAAGTCTATATACGTTAATAACTGTAAGGTAGCTTGTGTAATGTCAATGACATAGATTTGGATCAAATGGGCCCTGAATCAGTTTGGACTCTCAGGCTTGTAAGTCTGTGCGTCGATATCAGTGCGACATTGTAAGGTCAGTTCACACGCTGACTTCGGAACGGAACGAAACGAAACGACGGATCGGAGCCCTGGAACGGAACGGACCAAAGATCGGAGTAGACGAGACCTCCGACCCAACGATCCCTGCATCGCGCGCGCGGACGATACCCCCAGGACTTCCTATTGTCTCGTCGGCAGCGGTCTGGACCCCTCAAGACCTGCTAGGACATTAAAGGAGTACTATACGAGAATCCCGCCTCATCATTCCGATCGCTTTCCCCTATCGCTCACTCCTTCATTCTTGACTGTCTATATATGATCCTTCCACCAATCTATGCCCAAACCAGCTCAGATCCCGTCGCCGCCCGTCACAGCCTACCTACAAGTAGGCCTATCTTCTCTTTTATCTTACGCTTCTATCGACTTGAGCGCGCGGCGATATCGGATTTACACGGCGACGAACGCACTTCTCGATCTCTTCGAGCTATCCTACTTACAGTCAGGGAACTAGCTAGCTACTTAGGGACGATTCGGAATGTACTTAAAGATCCAGTAGCACCGCGAATGAAATGTAATTGGCCAGCGAGATCGCCTCGCTTCTAACTCGAAACCTTTCATGTGCTTGTTCACCTTCGTCTTTTCGTCTTCCTTCGCCTTGTCGACTTCAGTCTTTGTCCCGCGACGTTGAACCGAGCCACCGTGCCGTCAAGCGTTGTGCGATAAGGATCAAGAGTCCCCGCTACGT
Organism: Lactifluus piperatus; assembly: GCA_003315875.1. Lineage (NCBI taxonomy): Eukaryota > Fungi > Basidiomycota > Agaricomycetes > Russulales > Russulaceae > Lactifluus > Lactifluus piperatus. The sequence continues at coordinate 26,947 of QFDX01000366.1, read as the reverse complement.
TACGTTCCCCAGTTTTATCTTATCTCCCCCTCTTTTCGAACTCAACGGCACGTCGCGAGACGTGCTACAACATGCCGCACAGTCACCATACCAGTCCGTGGCCGCGTTGGCAGGCCGATGTGGGTTGGCTTCCCCGACCACAGTCATGTTTTTTTTACACAATGACAAGTTCGTCAACTACGTACAGAGACTGTGGTAGCGGCGGGTTGCTTGTTGGAACATCTGACCTGGCTGACGTCTGTGCCGCTGGTAGTGATGTGCACGGCTCGGCTGAAAGCCACAAGTCAGCCGGGGCGAGCCCAAAAAAGCCGTGGCCTGAGCCGCGGCTTGTGCAACTCTCAGGAAACGGTGGTCGGTGGCGACGGTGTCCTGGCCCTGCTTCTTCTTCGGCTTCGCAGTTTTCGCAACCATCCTAAAGGGTCAGTTTGTCAGTGCCGTTCAGCGAAGGCCGTACATGCCACCAAGGTAAGAAAAACCCACAGCTCGAGCTCATGCCGTTCCGCATCTGATTCGTCCGGAACAGTGATTTTGAAGATGGCGCCAAGAAGCAGAAGGCCACGCGCGCGGTTGTACAGGTCCTGATCATTCACGTTATGGTCCTTCAGTACGTTGTCCACGACCTGCAAATGGGCCCGATTATAGATACTCAATCATCATATACAAATCAGGCGAATGAGAGTCTAGAAGGACCTCACGCAGTACTTGCACGACTTCGAACTGGGTGCCGCGCCATGATGCAAGCAAAATCTTGCCCGTCACGTCGTACTCGAGCGCCTTGAGCTCTTCTTCACTCGTATCGCCTTTTGACTGCGCCCGCTCGATGTCCTGCATGACTTGTTGCACACTCAACCTGCAATATTGGATGCCGTCAAAAAGCGAACAAAAAGAAAAAAGAAAACGATTACACACGCGCTGCCAATCACGCCGCATACATCCTTAGCTACTGCTCCTCTCTCCTTCAACCTTGACCAAAATCCAGCACTAACCAAACACCGCAGCGAGTACATCACACCAAACATACAAAGGTCGTTTTATTTTAAAAAGAGAACACTCACATTCCTAAAAACGTTTTGCTTTTCAAAAAGCTGCTCGCCTTGGTGACATACACCGTTCCGATCACATGCAACAATTCAACACCAAAGCTCTCGAGCTTAAGGTCGTCCGCCTCACGACGCGGAGGTAGTTTCGGCGGTCGTGGATGGGCATGAGTTGCGTTACTTCGGCCCTATCGTTAGTAATAATTTATATTCTAAATAGAGAAGAGAAATAGTTAGTTCTGTGATGAAAACAGCAAACAGACCAAAAAAGAAATATACCGAGCCATCGCCACCTCGTGTTTGTGAGCGAGGGGAGTTCAGGGTTTTGCATCGACTTTGAGGCTTTTTCAGCCTATGAGGCACTACGGGATTGAGTCCGACGGCCGTGAGGAGGTTTATCAATGTGTGATGGGAACGACTGTTTGCTAAGCAAAAAGGAGATCGTTGGGCGTCGACTCGTCACGCACACCGAGCGGCGAGCGCGTATCCGTGCCTGACTCGACCCAGACTGCTAGTGAGTCCACATAGCTTGTCTTTGTGTCGCAAAATATGATAGCAAATCAGATATAGAGATACACCCGAATCACGCTACAGTAGCTACTGTTACTTATGGCGAATGTATCGCGCTAAATCAACGAATATTAAGCAATAATATATGATCCTCGGAAACAAATTAAACATACCTGTAATCATAGCATGATCTCGCTCGTATGGCTCCAATGTGATCTGTTCAAGCGGTTTGAACATCTCTCCCCGTAACAATTCAACTTCCCTATCAAAGACAGCTTGTGGCGGGGCTGTTGAATCAATACAGTTCGCTTTGATAGAGATTACGGCGTGACCATCCACTTTGAGGAACTGGTGTGCATTGTGTGCCACAATACGCGCTTGGTCTGGCTGCGCGACGTCCGCAAATATGACATCCACTGTCGTCATAAGCATGCGGTATTTTTGAGGGAAACGAGCATCCTCAATGATGGCTACATATGTGCGAATGTCAACCCGAGCCAAAAGCCAGAACGAGTACCTAGACGCACGGATGACATTCGTCCGTTTCTTGGCCATATTGATCAGGTCACGCCCCGATCGAGGAGAAAATTCGACTGCATATACGGTACCTTCCTATAAAACGAGAACGCGTGAGAGGAACGAAGCAAAGTCAAGGTCCAAACAAAGGACGTACGGGACCCACGATATCCGCGACATGGCTGACGCTCGTTCCGCTCGCGGCTCCGAGGTACAACACCCTTGAGCCAGGCTCAATAAAGAGCTTGTCCATGCCTCCCAACACCCCCGCTGCCAGCTTGCTCCGGAATGGATTCCACACGCGGTACTCAATCTTGGCGCCATCTACCCCGACATCGATAGAAATCCGCTTCTCGCCGTACACGGACTCGCCGGGGACGAGATTTTTTGTGACGAGCATCGACTCCTTTCCCTTGGCGATGAAGATGCCCTGGTGTCTGTGCGGTTCGATGATCACCTTCGAGCCACCCCTGGCGCCGCCACCCCCGCGCCCCATGCTTCTGCCACCCCTCCCTCGACCGCCGCTACCACCACCGGGCCCGCCGCGTCCGCCACCGCGACCGCGCGACTGAACACCGCCGCCTTAATCTGAAAATTAGTACGAGCGTGAATGCTGGATTATTCCACATACGTCCGCCTCGCATACCCCCTCTGCCTCCACGGTCACCACCACCTCTGTAACCGCCGCGTCCTCCACCCCTACCACCAAAGCCCCCGCGACCTCCCGAAGCGCCTAGCACGAAAGGTAGGCGAATATGGGTCAGTTACGTTGCTTTATATACGGGAGTTGCGGAAAACGCACCGAATGCCATATTTTAAAGTGGTCGACGAGAAACAGGCACTTTTTTTCGCTGCTACTCACACAGATCGCCAAAGTGAAGTGAAGAGTTTGACTGACTGGGAGTGGGAAACCAAACCTGTCCAAACACCAGGCCGTTTGATAAGTGGATATATTAAGTTATTTATTACTCTGAAAAACCATTCCAGCCGTGGTCATTCATGTTTTCCTCTCTTCGCTTTGATCTCGGTTATCACGCTTACTTACTGCAAATATGTTTCCCCATACTTCCCTGTGCCATTGCCGTAAGCAAGGGATGAGACGAGCAGAGCCGTTACCGTCTGCGTCTGTTTCTCGGTCTCGGTTCTTTCCTCGCTACAGTACCCCACTAAAGTTTTCCTTTTTTCCCCCCGATATTCCTTGAAGAGGAGGTGATAGCGGACTACTGCCAGTGCTAGAGATGCATCACTCAAGAGACATCATGCTACTCGAGCATTGAATTATTGTCATTTGCAAAAGGCGCGACGCTGATTTCAAAAAGAAAGTACTAGGTGAATAGAAGGGTGGACAAAAGCTCTGCTGACGGCTGGGACCGATCCACAACAGTACTATAACGCCCTAATTCTATATGCAAGAGTGCACATGCTTTCCTGCGAGAGATCTACTAGTTGTCAACAGCATCCTCGGTGCGCTCGGAGCCAATTCCATCGACATCACAATCGCTACGTTACTCTCACGAATAGGATGAAGCCACATTATCACATATTAACCAAATATTGGCGCTTCTCAAATCCATATAGCTGGTCCGCCGTAATACAATGGGGTCAAGGGTTGCCCGTGGGAAATGAGGACACGCCGCGTTCACTTGTCAGCGCTAGTCGGCCCTCAGCCGTCTGTGGGTGTACTTCCAACAGTTACTATCCCCTACTACTCAAGCTATCACTTACCAAAAAATAAAAGGATCCATACAGATGAATTCCAATATGGAGCAAGTGCCCGGTTAGTCCACGATTGCGTCGACTCTAGAAACTCTTATCCCCCTCTCCATTGCTGAGATGCTTGTTAGGAGTCATCATACCCATTGGGGGCCTAGCCTTGGCCTATATGCTCAGCAGATTATTCCTACGAACTGCTCTTGGGCTTTCCGACATCAAACAACAAAAAGCAATGTCTCATGTATCCCTGTTTTTCGCGTCGTACGAGTACTTCTGTTTCAATCAAGACGCCGCTCCGACGAAGGAATTTTCAAGGTTGAAGCAGCTGAGTCGCTGGGATAAAGACGATAAAGAGTACATTGAAGCTCGGGAGAGATTTGCCGACGCATTATCGGAAGACTTTAATGTCATGTATGGCACAGACGTCAACAATTTGGACCATTGGCATGCTTTGTGCCACGTCCTTGGCATCGACCCCGTTCCCGAAGGGATATCGCGCTGTCGAAAGGTGCGAACGTGGAGGAACGGAGTCGATGCCTTTTCGTTCCCTTACATTCCTATTCTGCTGCTATATAGGCTGTCAAGTCAAAGCATATCAACCTCGTCGATTTGGTCTACCATAAGGAAAAAGTCAGGCTGTTTCCTTCGGTCAAATCGCTAGCCGAATACTCGATAAAGCATGACAAGATATTCCCAAAGGATTCGGCCAAGGCTGGTGGTATTCTTCGCTACCTTCTACGCCCCATTTATCGAAGTGGCGCATAAGCCAACGACGGGCCCTCTGCAAATGGCTGTATGTCACTTTGATTGGTGTTCGTGTTCGATCTCTTTGAAGTACATGCTTTAAATTCTGCTCTGTATGACTCATTTTCCCCTTATGGATGCATCGCTGTTTTTGTCTAGCCCTAATCTGTGGGTTCTCACCACGCGGGATCTCTTTTTGCGGGTTATGCTTCTGTAGATTCCTAGCAGACAAGCTTCATGCTAGCTACAAAGCGCATGAAATCGTCGCAGATCATCATTGCATCATCCAGGGATATACGCAGACCAATCCGAACGCACGGATTTGCAAACTCTGTTAGCCGGTGAGCACCGCACAAGTGGGATGACAGCTACTAGGCTACATGACACGTTGGCCTGAGACTCCACTTCGACTTATCACCCGACGTGCCTTCGGTTTGGAGTCCCGTGCGTGTTGCACCTTACCATTAAACAGGAGGGCGCTATTCCTGTCGATTACCCCAAAACAAGCTGATTTCCCTATTAGCCTCTGCTGTCGTTCAAGTTGTTTGCCGGCGGCCGCTCGTCCTTTCCACTGTACACCGCCATATCCGAGGAGCCAAAGAGTTAATTCTCGCATATGGCTTGGAAAGGCTTTACGTAGGGTTAATGTGGGTACCAGCATCCCTTGAATTGCTTGCGGATGGCTTCCTGTAGCACTGAAAATGACAGACGGGATCTCCTATCTTTATGCATCCTCTGAGACACATGATGAATCAGTCTTTCTCCTCCCAACACCCTTCCGTTTAGGAGATTTCGATGCCAAGTCTTCTGCAATCCTTTCGACACCATTTCACTGCCTTACATGACGCCCCTTCACGAGGCTTATACTGAAGCATTATTTGTGACCTGGACTGGACGAGCAAAATCAAGGTACCTACCAATTCAGCAGCAGGGTGAGGATTGCCAGTGTTGCCTTGACCACAACAGGAGTATACAGCGATGCCTATTAGGCACTGAGGCTGGCAAGAGAGAGAAAACGCATGTTGCCCTTTATGTCTGCCTCGAACTTGCTATCTGCAGTGACGTTGACAAATATACACCGTAATAATACACCGTCCTCGAACGGTCTTTCAGCGCCGCCATGAGGACCCTAGATGACTTAGCACAGTCAACATGCTAACTTGACGGTGTGGTGCTCAGTGCCACTCAAGATCGAACCCGAACGGTGAAGGCAGGACAACGGGGAAAGAGATTGCCTTTCGTACGTGTATTCTTGTGTTGTCGGAACGAAATTTACGGAGAGCATAATGGTGCGCACCCCATCATTATTAAATCATTCTTGAGTGTGTTACCGTAAGGAAGGGATAAAGAGGGCTGAGGCTTTTACAGACTAGCGTTCTCGTGACATACCATAAAAGGACAGCATGAGAGCGGTCTCTGAACTGAACTTGAAGTTTCCTCCTCCTACCGTGACGTTCGATGTGTGTATCGCGGCATTACCTTGGTGCACTTCATTGCATTGGCGCAGATAGTGTATACTCTGTACTCTGCTGTTCCTTACTGGTTCTCATCTGCACTTCCGTATTTGAAATCTCTATACACGACCTGTAATCTAGATGATCGACACACTCAGCGTGCCTCCCCCCAAAATGGGTCGAGCTCAACCTCTGCATTCATACCTACTGTAAGGTCAGGTCCTTCGCTCTTGAACCTGTGAATCACTGTTCCTTTGTTCTCTATGTATGCCCCGTAGACTTCGGATTCTCTTTCATTCCCTCTTTTATTCCCTTAGCCTCATGTTCCCTGTTGTTCATCTCCTATGGTAGCACCCTTGCGCCGGCTAGTTACGGGCTTTCTTGTATATAAGACTGGTATATATTGTAATGGGCGGTGGTGATAAATACTGTGCTAGTAGCCCACCCTTTCTCTCTTCGAACTCACGCACGGCCTCCCGGAGGCGTCACCTTTCACTACTACCTCGATGCATCGCTATCCCTATCTTCCCCCCACTTGCGGACGACCTCTGGTATCCCTCACATGCAGCGCCATATTATATTTCGGCGCAGCCCACCAGCGCCTCCTATCCACTAAATTTGTACACAATGTGGCACTTGTTCCAAACAAAAGCAATCGCCGTACAACAATGATAGGAGATAACGCGCTCACTCCTCCGCTAGCAGCGGTCCCTTCAGTATTGTATTGTAAACTTCTCCCTCATCTCTTATCCCAACTGTCATCATAACCGGATAAATGCCAGCCAAGCGGAACACGAGGAAACTTAAAGGTGCAACCACGCCTTTCTCTCGGGTATGTGCCATCTCACTTGCTTTCACGGAGTACTTGGGCTTGGCAGTCTCGGTTACGAACATCAAACATCTCTGTGGGGTGTATCAATAATGGATAGTTATTGAACTGAAGTACACACCACAGCCTAAAAAGAAGAATATCGTCGTCCGGCCTCCAGGTGTCGGGACACGGCGGCGGACGCCACTCAAGAAATTTTTCTCTCAATATTCTGAATTTCAATTCCAACCTTCAAACTCACCAGTTGCTGAATTCAGACGTTTATGCAATACGTACGAGTGGGAAAGAGACAGTCCAGAGAAGAAAACTGCACTCGGGGAGTTCTCTTTTGCGATGAAGACAGAATTCGGCAATCTGTATGGATCTGATGAGAAGGATATTGGAAACTGGCACAAGCTTTGCCATGTCCTGAGAATTGACCCAGTTCCGAAAACCCTTCAGGAATGTCGTGCTGTAAGTTGCAATTCTTCATATTATCCGGACCTTGAGAAAGCTTTTTTGACATTGTCACAGGCTGTCTTGCAGAAGCACGTCAATCTGGTCGACCTTGTTCAAGGGCACAAAAATAAGATCCGAATCTTCGAGACCGAAAAAGAGCTTAGTGATTATACTCAGAAAACGAAAAAATTCTTTCCTAAGGAAGATGCAGTGGATGGTGGAGTATTGCGCGCGCTTCGTCGTCATATTTTTGTGCCTCAAAGCGACTAGGGATGAACGTCGATGAAACACGATGTCAAACTGCATGATGGAATTTGGACTCGTTCCCCTTTTGCGATGAGTGCCATATGATCTATTTGATTACTCGACTGACTTTGTAACATTATCGATCAAGCCTCGATGTATCCGAAACAAGCGGCAGCGCACCCCAGGCGACCGCTGAAACGTCTAACGCGACGTCATTATGCTATTGTTGTGATGTCTCATTTACCTACGAGGTCGGTACAACATAGTTTGTGACCGTGCCAATGTGAACCCACCCATTGCTCTTGAAAACCACTCGCGTGTCAGCTACTGCATTCTTCCAAACTGATAGCATTGTAACGTCATTGGGGTATCTCATTCATTGCAGGAGCTCTTGCTCTGTTGCTTTTAAGTAGTAAATGAGCAATAGCTACACCGTGGCGGTTCCGCGAGGACCCCGAGACACTTCCGTGTCGAGGAATTGTTTCTCACAGCAGGCGTGCACTACTAATAGAGGATATACTGTATATGCTGCAGACGCTCTGCGGTACCACGACTTCCATGATATTGGCGCCCCTCACGTTCCCTTTAACAAACCCTTACTGATAGTCTCCTGATGTACGCGTTCATCAGCTGTCTAAGCGTGCTCCCGGTGAAAGCCCGATTGAAACGATATCATCGTGAGTTTGCCACTATACAGCGTAAGCTGAGCTGAGGGTTCACGGCGCTTGACCTCCTGATACGCTCTTGCATTTGTTCCCTTTGTAGCCCAGCGGAGCGTTTTGACACTAGGCCTTCTATCCGTCGATCAGGAACTTCTAGAGGTGCGGCGTGACGAGCCAATACCTGTAGTGGTGTGAGCAAAACGAAGATATTATCGCGGTCGCGGAGCATTCGGGATTACGCTTGGAGACATTTCAACTCCGCGTACTTCAAATAGCTGGTGTGTCTTCAGTCATACCCTCGAAATCAGCCTCATGACGATTTTTAGCTTTCAGGAAAGCCATGTGTTATCCTAGCGATGTCCTGACACTGGGGTCACGTTGTCAAGTGCTATGGAAGGACGAAGGATTGAGAGGTAACATTCGTTATTTCCATTCTTGACCCCTGGCGTATACACCTTAAGAATAATCCTGCTTCATCACGCGTGTGAGTGGTAAGTGGTGAAACCTCCTAATGATCGCCTTGTATTTGCACCAGCGCGTTGTATGTACGCAGTTTATGTTTACTAGCCCGGAAGTTCGTTCCATTTGTTAACATTCGCAAGTTTTGCCTCTTCGTGGCCAGCTAACCGCTAAAGGCCTGGTCGAAAATTGTGATTTGTCCACCTAGTTGATTGCGAGTAGTGTTCCGAGTCAGGATCTGCGCCAGTGTTCAGTCTCAGTCACAACATCGATGAGAGAGTTGCGGACTAGTTGCGGCTCGCCAACTGAATAGCTAAGCAGCCAGCTGCTAAGGCCGCCGGCATCACGCCACGGATCTTGAAATGGTCCGAAAAGGTAGTATCTGACTGGCAATATCTGAGTCAATGTTGAAATCATTGTTTTCCGTGATGCGTTGAACTCATGCATCATTCGCCGCCTCCGCCTATCATGCGGGCATCACCGAGATAGCTTGGCTTTGTCAGCGGGCCCCGCGAACGCAGACGCAAAGTGCATAGGCAGTGGGGTTTATTTGTCCATCAACATCACATATGCAAACAACTTCGTGCTGAGTTCTCAAGAGTTTGAAGAATATGGGATACTGGGAAGCCTCAGGCACAACCACGGTACCTCTCTTGATCGGGAATCAAGCAGAGGTGCTACGAAGATGGTAACAATTCCTTCCTGATGAGGGTGTTTAAAGATACATTTAGGGAAAAAAGCCATGCTGATACAAGCCATTTCACTCCAGATTCTTCCCACTCGATGATATAGCATTGTATCCGCCAACGAAAAACCAATCGTAAAAACATGAGTGAACGTGATACCATATTCCGGCTCTCCTGCTGAGTCAAAGCCATGAAAGATTCCTGCCAATCTGCATCGTCGGTCTATCAAAGACTTATTATGAACCGCTCTGTATTAATCCTGCGTAAATTGTGCGCGAGGTTCAACTGGGTGAATAGCCTACCGTACTGCCGTTTTCCGCAGTGCTGTTCTCAGGTTCTTCGGAGGGCTCACTCTCCGCAGCAGCCTGGTTAAGGAAAGACATCAGCGGTCCATCATTCGGTAGGTCTGAAAGGGTCCACATACCAATACTACTTCACGCGCGGGGGCACGAGTGCGGGGATATGGATGGTATCGGCCTAAATACGAGGCACGATACGCCGGCAAGCGCATGTTGTCGGACATCTGGTTGGGGGTAGGGGTTGATTGAGCAGACATAGTAGCGATGAGAGAGCACAAATGAGCGAATGAGGTGAAGGTTGAGGATCTTTTGGGGAACGGACAAACTGTGGGCAAAGGGTGCAGTAGCGGAAGGAGAAACAATCAATAGACCACTCAGCGGTTAAAAAACATGCGCATGCCATCCGCCGTGTGGGATCAGGTGGCATTCCAACACCTGTCGTTAAGATTGGGGGTCCCAGTTTGGGAGGCTGAGTTGTCAAAGTTTAAGGGGCCAATTCACCATGCCATGATGATGCGCGCTTCTGCTCATCAATCCACTACATCACCTCTCTACTGCATAGGCTCTTCTACCCTGCTTAATTAGCGGATCAGTACCGTGCAGCTGGTACGCCCGTTAGACTCGGAAGCCCAAAATTTGGCTGAACGTGCCTCCAAGGCGGTGCGCTTAGCGCGTCGGGTATTCCGCGTCGGGGCCAACGCGTGCCAGTAGGGAGCCTCGGATCCCGGTCCAACGCATATCACATCGATATTGCCCTTGCTGGATAGACTCGCTACGGCACCAGGAGGCGAGACATACGTACTTGGAGGACGAAGGAACTGCCCCAAGGTGACGTACGTCACTGAGAGCTAGTCCAATCGCCAGGGGAACCTACTGATATTTTGGTTTGGATAAAAGATCGCCATGGGAAAGAAGTCCACCCATTCGCTGCCACTGAGTTGGTAAGTAGCTTGTATATTGTACATCTCCGTCAAACTGAAATAGCATCTCGATACAGTACTCGCAAGAAGCTGCACTGGCCCGCATCGCCAAAAGACTGTGGTTTAAGCACTGTTAGCACCAGTACCCGGCACCAGCTTCGCACTGTGGTGTGTATTTGCAACGTGGTCGACGACTCAGTGCAACCTCGCTTTTTGTGGGGACAGTTGTAATATAAACAATTACGCGCCCAGACACTACTGGCAGCCGCCGGCGCAGAGGTTGTTATCTAGTTATCACGTTCTGACCGTCGTGGCTACATGCTTTCCAAATCAGAGCAGTCAACAAGGCTACGCACTGCACATTCCGGGAAAGGCCGTCTCAGTACAAGCCTGCACCTAACAATGGCGCAGAATTTCCAGATCGGGGCCAATCGGAGGAGTTGAACTAGGCGCTGGTCCTGCGCCCATACGATCCCTCATCGAAGGTTCAGCAAAGAATGATAGGTACCAGCAAACACTTACTAACGTGTCTCTAAGCCCCCGCTGGATGCTCGCGAACCAGAATCTGCACCCCTGGGCCTCGCGGATGCGGCGCATGCATGGCGCCGCCCTTGAAGGGTGAACCACGTGAAGTTTGCGTGCGGACGGACCTAAGGAAGCACTGGAGATTCTGAATATTCAGGAATACATTAAATCACTGCAGGAGTCAGCAGTGATGTGATTCAACGAGCTGGATATGCCACAAGCGTATACCCGATGATGTCACCTTGGCCCCCAAGTAGGCTTATGGGAGGTTCTCACCCAAACCAAGGATAGGAACCTTTATGTTCGAATATACTTTGGCCACAAGCATTTCTTGGGAAGTTGGCTGAGGTAAGGGCGAGTAGCACGTCTTACATGGCGTTCGACTGTGCGGATTGCAGGAGAGCCTAACTCGGATGGCAGTCACAATTCGTATGGACCAGTCGCTATCCACACGTGCTTGCAGGAGCGGGCTCTGTTGCGGTCTGGAGGCCCAACTCTATTTCCTGGTTCGATTTTCAACTGCCATCAAGAAATCTCCAATCCCTTCGGGTTTTTCAAGCCGTTGCAAGGGTTCCATCGGCGACCGCACCGGTGCTTGTTAAGGGACGCGTGATGGGGCGGGTGTCCGTTGAGAGACGGTGTTTAAGTAAAACAAGACGGCTGACGAATAATCACCGGAGCTGTGCCCCCCCCCCTCGTGTATTCTTGGTAAGGAATCAGTGGGTTCTTCCAGCCTTTTTTTTTTTTACCGTGGAAACAGAGGGCTGGCGAGGGGAGCTCCGAAGGGGATTTATTTAGGTGGCTCGTGCACACTTCTGGAACCCCGACGTCGAAAATCACCGCCTCAAATTTTCAACCTAGTTCAACTTCCGGCGTCCTCTGGTCTGTCAGCCCCAGCCCCTATATGCTATCCCTACTACTTATCCCTACATCCTCAAGCTTGAGGTGAGTCCCCCTTCTCCCATCATCTCCCGTTCCCCTCTTCGGTATCAAACAACAGTGACCATCGACGCCCATCCCTCCATATTTCGGTGTAACTTCTTTGAACCCTACCCCCTCGCCATGCCTTCCAGCGGAGAACAACGCAACCCCTCCCGGAGCAGGGCTGGCTCTGTACACCCAGTCTACTTACTAGCCATCCCAGAGGCGTGCGAAACCTCCGTCGTTTGACACCATTATACAAGCCAGGACGTGCGTTGTTGTGTAATGGGGTTGTTTTGTGGCTAATGGCAGGTCGTGTCAGCCAACTACCAGCCACATGCCGCTAGGCCTCTCATAGCTGGCCGCAATAATATGGTAGCTACTCCTTCCTTCCCTTCTAAGCTGCCGTAGCAACCAAGAGTTTGCTACAACATCGTGCCCGTGAAGGATTGATGATGGTGGTGTAGGGGTATCATGCTAACTGCACACATTCTATCGAGTGGTAAGTGATCCCCCCCTCAATAAAGAAGTATGCTGACTAGACATTGGACGCCAGGAGGAAACCATCATCATCCATATGAAACACAGACCCCGGTTTTCTGTCATAGCTGGTTCGAGATATTGCGCTCTTTGCGACATCCCGGAACTACACCTGTTCCCACGTCTGAAGCAGCCTTACGGCACCAGAAGGCCATTAGGTGCGTGTCAATGACTCACGGATTGAATATGATTACTACAGCGAGTGGTGGTGCTACGGAATCAAGTCGTGGAGTGGAAAGTATAGCCATGTGCGTACTAGAGCCCAACGTGGAGCCGATGATGAGCAGAGGCCTAATTGTGTGGAAGTCACTCGCTCGGGATGCCGCCATGAAGCACAGCTCAAGTCGAGGACCGCATCGCGTGGAGGCGCAAGGCAAGACCTTTTGTAGATCGGGTCGGCTCGCGTGCGGCGCAGGTGTGAGGGTCGAGAGTTCAGTGCCGAAGCCCTATGCGAGGCCAACTCGTCTAGCAGACTCAAGACACAACGCCCCAGGGTGTAGGTCGAGAAATTTGCTCAAGGCAAGGCCCTGCGAGCAGATCTAGCTAGATATCACAAGACGAAGTCTCTGCACACTTCCTTTGGTTCACTTATATGGCAATCCTTAATCCTTACAGACATTAATTGGTCACTACTGAGTGAGTCGTTAAATGCCTGTAAGCTGCGCTTCATCGCCGTACAGTACTTCCCAGGTATTGTCGAATCACATCTATCCCGACACTACTGCCCTTTTATCAGGTTTGACAAAGATCTAGAACATGACATTGTTAGCAGGACCAGTCTAATCAACAAGGGTAACCAATAAATGTGATTCCGTGATGGCGATTTGCCATAGTGGCGTTTGGTGCTATATGGGGCTCAATAAAACGACTTTCCGCGACTTTCCGCGTTAGTAAGGCAAACAGCAAACACATTAACCTTGCAGTGCGGGGCCCTGCGGGCCGCAGTTTCCCTCGGAGTGTCGGTCGTGCTACCAGTCGGAGTATCGGTGGGGCCAACAGTAAGCCCAGCGGCGTCAGATCCCCCGCTGTCACCAGTAATTCGTCACTGGTACATGTGAACGACGTACGCCGATCTACGGCCGCGTGCTTCTAGCTCAAGAACATTCCCCGCTGGCAATGCAGAAATGGAAGCGACTCAGCGATAAGTGGCCATCAACACTGTATCAGAGCGCGCCGATGCCGAATAATCCAGAAGCATGTAAATCTTCCACGAAGCCAATGATTCTTTGACACTATATCATCCGTGGTGTATGGAAGGCTGTGACCCTGCAACAGCGAGGGTACACGTGCTGAACTCAAAATCACCGTATGCGTTCGTTTGCCACTCAGCTGGGTAGAATGTCATTTTGGTTGGGTCGTACCCCATTTTCCCTATCCTTGATAAGTTACACAATATATCATGCATCAAGAAGCGGCCATATCGCTTTCCCCATAGGAAGGTATGCTGGCCCCGACGGAAGTAGCACAGAACCTCTGGTACTGCAACTGACACTTCAAGGTAGAGGACATTCTGTATCCCACAGTCCACCCACCGCGACTCTGACACCCCACCAGATAGTCTTCTCGGGCGTTCTCGCGACCGCTACCCAACCGCCATCTGTGCCTGTGGCTGCGCGTGTATATGAAGCGGCGCATACGGCCCACTTACGCGCCGCCACGGTGTTCCGGAGCGCACAGTATATTTTTACCAATGGGCGCGCGACAGTGAGCCAGCCTTCTGGTCGGGCATACAATTCCTGTTCCATCACCGCGACTTGCTGTTCCAACGCCCCTAGTAAGGCATCGTCACGCGCGTCCCTGTCGCGCGCCCACGCCCACAAACGCGTGTCTGGGAGTTCCTCGCTGTGGGGGGTGAGGACTTCAAGCTGCGAGCGGAGGTGGTCGCTCAGCTCGCGTGCGAACATCGGACGTTCACAGAGCTCGCACGTGCATGTGAACCCGTAGGCATCGCGCAGACGCGCCTGCCGCGAGGAATAGCTCTCGAGCTCCGGGATGTAACACATGGTTACTTCCTCTCCACGTGCGATGGGCCGCAGCGCGCGAACTTCGGCCACAAACATCTCTTCGTTCCATCTGAAGTGTGCATTCGGCACGCAGCTACACAGGAACATAAGGTTAGTATGTCCTACAGAGAGCCTGGGATAGGAGAAAGACGTTAGCCTTGAGGCGCACCTGTGGTTAATACGGGAGATGATGGTGCAAGTCCCGCCGTACGGCGCATCATGTCCTGGAAGCGCGCCGATGCCCCAATTGTTCGTGCGCAAGACCCCAATGATTTTGTCCTCGTAGCAGTTGTGCAGAGAGAGAAGGGCGGCTCGCTCATTTGGGGGCATCGCGCGAGCAACAATACGGTCAAAGTTTCCGGGAAAGGCCATGACAGTTGGGGCAATCACCAAGGGACGCTCGCGAATGATGAGCCCACCGCGTAAAATGGCTTTCGTCGAGATACAGCCTTTGCCCTTCCCGTCGATGTCCACCACGCGGATGTGGCATCCCTCGGCCGAGTCGATTGCTGGGTATGGACTTTTCGTAAGCAGTTTGTCCCTCGCTTCTGGTATGGTTATGCAGGTCGTTATGGTGTCGTTTGAAAACGGATGGACGTCCGAGTCGGTGGACATGGACGGAATTTGGAAGATGACGGGACTAGGAGATGTCCTATTTTCGCCTGCATTTCGAAGAATTTCGAGCAGCTCGGACAGCCCTACACGTTCACAGCAGCCAACATGATCAACTGGGATGGGGACAAGAGTAAAAGCCAGCCCCACTTCCGCGGGGGTTGGTAGTTGGATGGTGGTTATGGACTCTTCCTTTGAATCATGATGCTGATGTAGTGCCTCTCCGTTGGGCACTTCAGGGCGCGTTCTGGAAGCACCCGCGTTTATAAGAAAGCCACGACGCATGATGGCAGGTCTTTAAAGTGCTGAGTGGAGATAGTGGAGATCACTGATAATACAGTGACGAGGCTTGGGGACTTATAGCTTATGCGGTTGACATTTTATCCGGACTGAATAACCAGGATGGGCATTCGATTTTACCGATTCCCCAACAGAAACTAGCTTCCGGAGATAGTCCAGGGTTCTGCCTAGATGCTCTTCACAAGAGCACGTAGCGAAGACAGTGCGTAGGAATATGGTCGGACGGTATGTCCGCGGTGCTCATTGGCAACAATACTTAGCAATACGTTATCTCAGGACAGTCTCGGAACGGACAGACCGACGTACCCACATGTCAGAGCCTCCTCTCGGCTTTGCGGACCTGACTTTGGTTGATCACTATTATGCAGTGCCCAGTTCGCAAGGCGTCTACGTCGAACGACGTTGAAAGCCTACAGCCTACAGCGCGTCGCAGTGAGTTCAGTAGTACCAACAGTAATATTGTGGGCGCGGGCGATTATCTGCCAAGATACAGGTGGGTCAAGTAAACTAAAGGGTATATCATACCTTAGTCTCGGGAACAAATGAAATTTCTCTTGGGCTATGTGGGTGAAGGCTCGGGTAGATAGCGGTCCCCGGCCCGGTATGTACTAAAAAGGTAACTGTGCTATGTAACAAACGAGGCTCAACTTTGGCGACCAAGTCCACGCGTGCACTGCACACCATGTGCCGCAATAATAGATCTCATATTCTCAACATATTGTGCCAGATTCTGTGGATTCTATGGGCGTCATTGTGATCAGTGAAGTTGTATTATAAGAACTGGGACCCAGAGTGCCTGACTGACTCGGATTGTCTAGTGGGATTGTTGCGGTTTAGTCCGAGTCACCGGACGAGACAGCCTAGATTCAACCAAATCATGAACGTCTCATCAATCTTGCACCAAATCCCGATTCCTAGTTTGTCTTGCCAAGCAAGTGAATTACTCCTCGCTACCTGATACGTCGCTGTCGCTTGAAAATAAGTTCCACCTGAAGATCTACTAGTAATGAACACTCTCAACAAATTTCCGCGTGCTACTGAGAGCCTTCCCTCCCGCCTATCCTGCCCACCTTCGGCGCCATGGCAACATAAGTGGCTCGTCCTTGGAAAGTTTTGTTAACTCAGGTTGTACGTTCGGCAGAGGTAGTCGGAATCCTCAGCATTTATTTATTATTGCCTGGCGTCGTCACGTGAATTCTCCGACCCGGCGTTACTAGTTTTCCTTTTTCAAGAATTCGCAAGGTCATCTATCATACTTGAGTACAGAAAGGGTAGTTGTTACAAGCAGGCCCTTTGGGACATCCCCGCTATTTCCCCTCATCAGGCGATGCATGCGGAGTGTTGTGACCCCTCTATCCTGCATAGTAAGCTCCGTCTTGAGTCTTGACGTCATCATTAGCACACTCCCCCGGCCGGGCTTTCATTGCATAGCCTGGCATGGTGTTGGACTTGCATCGCGGCACTCAGAACAACAATATCCTTTAACGGAATGATCCGCAATTATCACGGGACATGCTTTCGTGTGCTCACGCTTATCCGTTTTCGAAAGTTACAACAGTCCCATTACGTGGGTCTCAATATTAGTTGATGTATGCAGGGTAATTCGCTGATCCGTGCATGTGCGGCGAGTACTCTGTACTATCTGTACTACACTGCACAATACAACAAAACGTGAGAAAAACATCATAAGTGCCAATACAGACTATTACGGATACATGCATCTCTTCTGTCATTCATTGCGGCTTTCTTTCGTGACCCATTCACTGGTGGGCTTTCCCCCTTGCACTGCACCCATACTTGCGCCTGCACAGAGCGCTATCGTCGAAACGAAAGGGGAAAAAAAATGAAGGAGTAGTGAAAAATGCTAAAAGGATAAGATAGCTAGAAAGCGGTACGTAAGCAAGAATCTGGACGTGGGAAAGCAAGGGTGAAGGGGGAGGGAGGGGTGGTTGTACAACCGTTCATAGGTATGGGGAGGGGCAGGTCGCTAGCTAAAGCAAGGTGTTGCGCAGAGCAGTGGATGAACTGTCCACATAGAGAGTGGAGAAAGGCCTTGTCGTAATAAACACAAGACCAAAAGGGGGTAAATGGCTAAGATGTCAGAGAGATCCAGGTAAAGAAGAGGGTAAAAGTGGCGCAGGCGAGCGTGTATGGATGGCAGGATGCGCGAGCAAGGGTTAAAGGTGCCATGCGACTTTTCAATAAATTACTCTAGCACCTCGAAGCGGCCACGCTTGCCATCGCGCTCATCGTCTGCATCGTCTAGGGAACGTTTCTCGCTTACGATGCTGACGCCTGCAACCGGCCCAGCCCCACCAACTGCAGAGCCCAGTGGGTTACTGCCGTTCACGAGTCCTTGTAAGATCAACTGGTACTGCTGCTGGCTCAAACCCATCCCGGCGAGAGGGTCGAGACGCCCTGCATCCTCGATGGGAGGGTTCACAGACGGCTGCACCGCCAGCGAGGTTTCTGGGTCTTCTTCGATGCTCGTGTCCGGCGCACCGATCCCACGAGGGAATTTGCCCATTTGTTGGATCGTCTTGAGGTGCATCAAATGTTTCTAAAACACGTGTAACACCGTCATCAACCCCGAAGTAACGAAGACAAAAACATGTGTGCATACCTCAAGCATTTCCAGAAGACCTTCTTTCGTGAATGGTTTGGGCAAGATGTCATTCATACCAGAATGATAGTACGTCATTATCTCGTTAGGTTTCGAGTTGCTGGTCATGGAAATAATAGGCGTCATATGGTCGAATTGACGGATAAGGTTCGTAGCTGATACGCCGTCTAATTTGGGCATCACAATGTCCTACAGAGGAGGGAAAAAATCCTACTAAGCGGCCATACAGGGGAGCAGAGCGGAAAAACATTTACCATTAACACTAGGTCATATTTTTCGAAGTTCATTTTATTGACGGCCCCAACGCCGTCCACAGCGACGTCGATTGTGCATCCGAAGACCTGCAAAAACTTGCTGGACAACTTCCTGCTGACCGCGTCGTCTTCTACCAACAAAACACGTGGTGGAACCGCCCAACCGGGCACATACGCCGACCTCCGTACGCGCAGCGTTTGCGAGGAGGTCGTGCGCACCTCAAACGGTGTGCCAGTCGGATTCGCAGTCGTTGGTGACGGGTTGACGACGTCGCTCTCTTCTGAGCCGTTCAATTGCAGCGGCAAAAGCCCATTAAGTGCGTTTGGGTCAAAGGTCCAATTGCCATTCGCATCATCCTCGCTTGAGCGCGGGAGCAAGTGGCCGAGCGTGAACACTTGCAGACCCTCGTGCGAAACGGTCTGCGGGCCGTACTGTGATATTGTACCATCCGGGGGTGGATCGGCTGGCATGATGAATGGGTCGGATCCTGATGGTGCGCTGGGCACGTCGGCATTGATGGGTAGAGGGACGACGCCTTGGGCACTTTGCGGCCGGTTGCGTTGCAACTCCTCAATACGAGCAAGAGTATCCTGACGAGTTAGTGGGGGATCACTGTTGGCTGGATTTAATTGAGGAACGAGTAGCTCGGCTGCGGCAGCAAAAATTTGATGTGCGCTCCGGGGTCGCGGCGGATTGTTTGTACCAGAACCGTTTGACACAGGATTGCTTGTCGAAGCTCCCGGCGCTCCACTGGTACCTGATGGCTGAGTCGAGGCCGTTCCAGCTAGGTTCGTATTAAATGACATTCCAGCCACCTCCGCCCTCCGAGAAATCTCATTCATCTGAAAGAGCGAGGCACGAGCTACATCGGTTTCCGGGTAAGATCCCATCATTCTCTGTGCTTCTTGGGTTGGAAGGAACGGATTTGCATCCGATGTGAAGCTAGACATTGGGTCTTCAGTTTTTGTTTTCCCTGATAGCAGGGGGGTAATGTCAGCGTTTGCGCTTTTCGAAGGAGCAAAAGTATGAGGATACGAATTGGAACAATGGTAAGATCTTTTGCTACAACGTAAAACTCCCGACCAAAACCCAACCCGATTTCCATCATTCAAGAATGGAGAAGCGAATAAAGGTAGAAAGTTCATTTATTAAAAATTAAACTGACCATTCTCCAGCTGCAAAAAGTAACTGATCAGATTCTGCATGAGGCCGTCCTGCTGCGCCATGTTGCGCTGGAAGTTCACCATCTCGGTGAGTACATTCTGATAATTGTTTTCTAGATGGCGTATGTGGGCAGTCATGTCATCTTGCGTCTGAACAAGACGCTCAACCTGAGCCTGCAGGGCTTCAATAGTTACTGATGATGGTGAGGGTGATTCGCCTTGGGGACCACGCGTTGACACCGGCTTCCTTGCTGCGGGAACCTTACGCTTGATGTTCTCAAGCGCATCACGACGGTCCGCATGGAAATCTGGGTGCCTAAATGTCCAGCTCTTGTTTGAGTGAAGAGAAAGTGAGAAAGGGCGGCCTTATGAGTGGGGCGCAAAGCTTACATGTTCCCCGAACTGGGTTTCATCCGTGCTCTTTACCTGCGGAAGACCGGTCCGATTAGCGGCGCTTGCCGGAAGAGGGAGAGCAAGGCAAGGAGATGCTGAAAAGGACAAACCTTGTGAAAGTCGTACTTGTTGAGCTGGCGAACGAATGATGCAAAGTTGGAGTGCTTGAACATCCGAGGGAGGATGGACTTTGTGAACTCGTTCATGTCCTATCGCGGGTAATCAGGGGTTCTAATCTCATCTCGGCATAAAGTAGAGACGACGGACGGACCTTTACTACAAAGCAATCCCCGTTGGGGCCCCACGAGACTACTCTCTGGAACGATGGATCCTCCAACATCCTGAGACAGGCTGAGCAGCACGGACACATCTAGGATATGGGAACCTACCTGTAGAGCTTCTTCACAAAGTCCGATGTCGGTGGCATATTATCCTCCGATTCCTTCTGGGGTTCGGGTTGTGAAGGTGGGGGAGGGGGGACAGGATCATGGATCAATGGTTTGACTTTGGTATCCTGTGACCGTGGGGGATAACGTTCCTCGCGAGAGGAGGATGTGCGCTGTGTCGGCCATGGGAGTTGTGATGAGGAGTTAGAGGGCAACGGAGGGAGGGTTGGAGAGGCCGATGCAAGAGATGGATGATAAGAAGCTGGAGGATACCTTGCTGAGAGGCTGGCTGCGAGTGCTGGGATAGGTGGCAAGGTGTTCGATCTTGAGTATGAGGACGGGGCAAGTTGGTGTAGTAGGGCAGGCGGAGGGAGCTGCGCCGACTGAAACATTTGACGGGAGGAGTGATGCGTCTGCGGTGGAAGTCCAGAATACTGACTTGATGGGTCCATGACAGGATTTAAATAAGACCAGTCCGAGGCGGAGGTAGAGCCAGTCGGTTGCGAAATCAAGTCTCCTGCCGCCCCTCGCTCACTGAGGCTATCCTCGCCCCACGGCTTGCCCTCGAGGCGATTATGTAAGGTTTTCCACGCTCATATCTGACCCTTCCCCACTCTCCCCCTTTTTTCTGATCCCTATCTCGGTTAGTCGTAACTCACTACTACTGCGATAGTTTCTGGTTTTAGATATCATATTTTTGCGTAATATCTCTTCGCACCCGCACTCACAGTGGCAGGGGGTCCTTGAATGGGGAATACTCGGATGGCGATGCCATTGCTGCCGCAACGCCTATGATTTCGCCGCGGTCTAGACTTGTCTGTGAATGCTCCAGAACTTTGATCCCTATAGTTTCCCTTCCCCGCCGCGCAACGCCCACTCTCTCTACTACAAATTTTCTTGTTCTCGGCCGTCGTATCTCGTACCACCAGCTTTTCAATTGGGGCGCGGCTGCACCTAGAGCAGTCGAGCTGATTCCCTTGTCAACCGTCACAATAAATCCTGGTTGTAATTTATCACTGCCTTCGAACCGACTTGTACCGGGTCATCACGGGGCGCAAGGGCACTGCGTCACATCGAACTCTCACAACCATGAGATCTCACCATGCGGCGGTGACGCATTCCGTCTGTGTCACAGAAACGAACCCCCATATTTGAAAATCGCTTGACACCCTACTGTTGTCGTGTGCGACAGAAGTCCAACCTTGCCAGCCATCAATGCATCAACCCAAAGTCCACGCAGTTTTCATACCCTCCCCCCGGTTATACTTTTCCCCACTCAGCCAGAAGCATCACCCCTGCGCACCGGATATGGTGTATTATCTATCTACATCACTGAAGCGCTGGCAAGGGCCTAGAACGCCCTGCTATCGTACCGCTATCTGTACCCTTGAGAATAGGGCGCCTTCCCAAATGCTTCCTTGGGTCTCCGAAGAAGGCCCTCGGACACCCCATAACCCCACAGACAGTTTCGTCAGCCGACGTCTGAGTTGAGTCTCAGATGAGTTGACTTCCACCCCCTTGGCTTTCCTCAGGCCTCTGTGGAACTGAACGCTATCAATCCTGGATGTGGGTCCAATTTACGACCCTTGGTCCGTAGTACGCTACTCAGATTCCCGTCTTCTAAAGGCACCTAGTAGATTCCTGGGGCGTTGTTGCGAGTACGTATGGCAGAATACACCTACGCGGCAGGGGATTGACGTTATAGAAATCTGCATAGAACACGGGACCTGTGGCGCCCGGGGAAGAAAGCGGTTAATGCCCAACACTTCCGTACGTAAAGCACAACAAGTCCTGGGGTAAGGTCGTTCCGCCGGTTTCACAGGGTTTGCCAATCCTGCTCTATCTCGTACACACATACCATTTCTGGTATGTGGTGGCATCACAACCCAACGTCACGCGCCATCTTCCCTTAGGACACGAGGTCGAAATGGCGTGCGCCGTCATTGCGGATGCATGGTACAGGTAGTCGTGTATTTTCACGCGGGGAAACCGTGATACCGGATGTTTCATATGATGCTCGGTAAAGCGTAAGCACCCTTTTATATGATATTTCCGATACCAAACCTGTTTAAGCGCAAAAAGAGGCGTATGATGTGGGTACGCAATCAGAGCGCTCCGACCCCCTCGAGGCAAGAATGCATTTGTCTCTTTAACCTGTCTCTCCTGCCTCCGTTACATCCGTCCCAAGGATCTCGAATGTCACTTAGATAGACTGTGTCGATCTTTCCCAGTTTGACCAATTTCTCCAGTCAGACTGACCATGGCGATCTGGCCCAAGTTAGGTGAAGTGGACATCTAGTGGCATGAGGCTAAGCTCAATTTGTCCCGTGCCGCGCGCCAATATGTCGCGCCGGCGATGGGGCAAGCAACATAAATTTCACCCAAGCAGTTAGAATCAGATCGGAAGACGACGGAGTTTTAGCGGGTGTGAAGTGCAAAGGGACGGGCCGAATAAGAGTATTGCATTGCAGAATATACGCGTACGAGTACGACACAGGGTTTTTCACGCATCATCAATCTCTAATGGTGTGCCTCCTTTGCGATTTGCGCCGCGTACGGGTTGCGCGGGTCATTGCGGAAGCTTTCGGCTGTAAATGAAGCAAAAAAAAAAAAAAGAGAAAGGGAGAACACGAATGTGAGCTAGCGGGTTTTTTGTGTATGGAAAATAACGCACAGCGAACTCCCATATCCTGCGCCTTGGAAACAAGGTAATAGGTAATGCCGCTAGCAGCGAAGAAGGGCCACAATGGCCGGAAAACCTAGACGGTTGAGAGGGTGAGTACGGGAAAGCCGATTCGAACTTGACCACGAGTGCAATGAATGCCCCATCCTGAAAGGGGCACTTACGGGTGTGGGCCACTTGCGAAGACCGAAGAATGCCATGAAAAGTGGTTTTTGAGTCTGTGTAGCTTGGTGATGAATGAAGTGGACGTGTGCTGGCGGAGGGCGTGGGAATTGTCTCCGGATTACTACCAATGGGCGGAGCGGACCACAGCCGAGAGAAACTGGCCAAAGAGCTAGTCCCGGCCCGCCGGTAAGCCGAGCATCGACCTTCATTGTTTCGCTCTCGCCTCAACATCTTCTAAAATGACAGCGGTCTCATCAACCGCTTTCGCGCCAGTAAGTGTTGTTGTTGTCTACGTTCTGAGAACTCTCTGATAAGCCGGCAGTGGAGACAATTCCCATTCTTCGAGGTCATGTCTATCAAGGATTCACACGACCTCGCAGAAAGTCCACATATATTGCGCGTAGCGAGTTCAGTTTCGCATGTCACATCTTCCGCTTATGGCGTAGTTGTCGCGGACATGCACGGGAGCGTGCATTTGCTCAACAAAGAATTCGAGCCCGTCTCAAGTTGGGTCGCGCACGTTGGCGGGCGCGTAACACACATGGTAGAAAGACGTGGGTACCTTGTGACACTTGGCGTCGGTGTTCTACTCTCTCCTCCCGCGCTCATCGGGTAATATTGACGTCGACAGTATAGGAAGAAGACGGTGTCCGCAGTCCCCTTCTCAAAATCTGGCATTTGGAGAAGACAGACAAGAACGGCGCGCCGATGTTATTACGCTCCATCAAAGTGCAGACGAGCAATCGGCCGCATCCGGTGCGCCCTTCTGTATGTTCTTTTTACACTATTGTATGCTTAGTCTTCCCTACAGGTCTCTTCCGTTGCCCTCTCTGCCAACCTAGCGTTCCTTGCCATTGGACTGGGTGACGGAACGGTCCTTCTTTACCGGCATCTAGACCAGTCCATCCTCTCAGGTTCTGCATCTCTTAGCGCCCTCCCAAAGCACCGCATCGTGCACGAATCCTCCGCCGAACCCGTCACGGCCCTCGGCTTCCATGAACCATCGGACGAGACCCCCGCTATGTTTCTCTTCATTGCGACTACGAACCGCGTGTTGGTATACCAGGCCACTGGCCGCGGCAGCGGAGGTGTAGCGAGTGAGGTGCACGAGGCTGGTGCCGCGCTGGGGTGCGCCGTCATGGACTGGAAGGCGCGCGATATGGTTGTTGCTCGCGATGAGGCTATCTACATCTGTGGTGCAGAGAGCCGGGGTTCTTCATATGCATACGAAGGTTATTGAGGCCGTTCAATGTCATTCTCTTGCTGCATGCTGACTCTATGTCCAGGCCCGAAGACTTCAGTGCACACTCATCTGAACTATCTTGTCATCGTCTCGCCGCCGCTCATCGCAAATGCAGCGTCTGCCTCGGCGACGATACGGAACTTTGCCGCTCGGAACGCGGGACTGAGCGGCACAGAAGTCACGAAAGTCACCGTGTTCGACCTCGAGAACAAGTTTATTGCGCACAGTGAGCCATTCACTGAGGGCGTACGAGAGGTGTTCTCGCAATGGGGCAACATATACGTCCTATCCAACGATGGGAAACTCTCATGTCTCCAAGAGAAGCCGACTAGTACGAAGCTGGATATGCTTTATAGCCGGGGATACTATGTCTTGGCGTTGGATGTCGCAAAAACGCAGCAGATGGGCAAGGAAAGCGTAGCCGATATCCATCGGCAGTATGGTGACTATTTGTATGCCAAGCCGGACTATGACGCTGCCATGCACCAGTATCTTCAAACAATTGGCTACGTACAACCGAGCTACGTCATCCGCAAGGTACGTTTTGTGCAACCAGATCTCCTTGCACCGGGAGGTCCTGACTGGGGCATAGTTTTTAGATGCACAGCGTATTCACAATCTGGTCACGTATTTGCAAGAGTTGCACTCGCGTGGAGTAGCCAACTCGGATCATACAACACTCCTGCTGAATACGTACACGAAACTTAAGGACGCTGCCCGACTGGACAGTTTCATCAAAACGGAAACAAAGCGCGGCAGCGGTGGGGCTGACGCTGAGAGCGGTACCGACGAGTTGTCGTTCGATCTCGATACAGCAATCCGCGTGTGCCGTCAAGCTGGATACTTTGAGCATGCAGCTTACCTTGCAAAGAGATGGACACGGCACGAAGACTATCTCCGCATCCAGATCGAGGACACGGGCAACTTCAATGACGCTTTGGCGTATCTTCGGCAGTTAGGTCCGGAGGCGGTAAGTAGAACACCATCTTAGTGATTAATTGACTCAAATGCCATTTTCAGACAGAACATAGCCTCGCAAGATATGGTCGTGCTATGGTAGCCGCGTTACCCGATGAGACCACCCAGCTACTCATCGAGATCTGTACTGGCATTGACCCACTTATCTCCGAACCTGATACCCTGCCGACCCCTTCCAAGCCTACTGCTGGGGGCTCTTACCTTTCTTACTTGGCACTCCGCGGCCCTGCCCCTGCCCCTGCACCCGTCTCGCCCCTCTCTGTCACTGCCACCGACACACCTGCGCCCTCCTCCGCTTCATCCCGGACAACTCGCCAAGGCGACCGTGGCCCCCGTCGCGAATCGACGATCGACAGCCCCCACGTACCCTCACCACCCTCTACCGTGCGCGCAGTGCCACCTCTGGTCAAACGCCCTTCCCCGCGGTTGTACTTTGCAAACTTTGTCGGACACCGCGACCATTTCGTTGTCTTCCTCGAAGCCGTCGCTCTCCGGCGCTGGGGCCAGAGCCTCGACGGGTCGAAGGACAACGCGCCGAGTCTGGGCGACACAAGCGCGGAAGACAGTGGAGAGGAGGCGGATCAGCAAGCAGTTTGGAACACGCTCCTTGAACTCTACCTCACTCTTGCCTCTGCGGCGGGAAATGGCGCGCGTGCTGAAGCGCTGCGGGACAAGGCTTTGCAGCTCTTGCGTGCCGCCGAGCGTCTGCCGTACGACCCGATGCACGCATTGATTCTCTGCGCCGCGCGGTCATTCACTCCGGGCTTAGTCCTGCTCTGGGAGCGCCTCGGTATGCACGAGGATGTGCTGCGCTTCTGGATGGAGCAGGACCGGCGTGGGGTTGCCGGCGCTGGCGCAGAGGTCATGCGCTGCCTTGCGCAATATGGCGACGCTGCACCGCAGCTGTATAAGCTCGCGCTGCGCTTCTTCACGTCTGCGCCTGATCTCATGACGCGGCACACCCAGGACCTCGCCGATGTACTGCGGGTGATTGAGGAGAGGGCGATCATGCCCCCGCTGGTCGTCGTACAGGTTCTCAGTCGTAACGAGGTGGCGAGCGTCGGGCTGGTGAAGGACTGGCTGCTCGCGCGTATACGAACTGCCACTGAGGAAGTGCATACGGTATGTGGAGGGTGTTTTTTTTTCCCTGTGGATCTACCGGCTAGCTAAATGACGACACTCACGATCCGGTCCGTTTTTCGTTTTCAGGACGAGCAGCTGACTGCATCGTATCGGGACGAATCCGCCAAGAAGCTCAAGCAGGTCGAGAACCTTTCGGATCCGGACCATCCACGGCTATTCCATGCCACGCAGTGCTCGCAATGCGGAGGGCCTCTGGACCTGCCAAGCATCCACTTTATGTGCAATCACAGCTACCACCAGCGGTCCGTATCCTACTTCACTCCACTCCACTCTTGCTTTTTCTCCCTCTTTGTCGTTCTTTTATCTTTTTTGAGCGAGGGGAGGGCTTATTGGTATAACAGATGCTTAGGCGATCACGATACAGAGTGTCCGCTCTGCGTGCGGGCGCATGGCGTTATACAAGAAATCCGCCGCAACAACGAGCGGCTCGCCGACCAGCACGATGTTTTCTTGGCGGACGTTAAGGAGAACGGGTTCCGTGCTGTCGCGGCTGCGTTTGGA
>QFDX01000365.1:0-21144 GCA_003315875.1 Lactifluus piperatus | reverse complement strand
GGCGCAACTTTGCGTTCATGTGGATATACATCGGATTCAATGTACGTCCTCCATTTACACTAGACACATAGCCAGTTCATCTGACGTCTACCACTTTGATAGGTGTTTGCTGTGTTCGCTATGACATACATCTTCCGTATTCGTGGACCCGCTAATCTTTTCTCTCGCAAACGCTCATAGTTTTGTTTATCGATTGCATGTATTTCTTTAGTTGGTGGACGATTGGCTCGCATGTATTGACGGTGTAATACATTATGAAACTTAGAAATAGTCTCTAATAACAGAAGGCACTGAAGGTGTTGCGGCGTATTTGAGCATGGAGGAGCGTGCGAAAAAGGGTATTATTGGGCGCCTCCCACGCACCCTTAGATCTAGAGAAGCCAGGGATGACGCGATGACGCATGGCGGGACACGACTATCAATAACGTTCTTGGGCCCAACTTTGTGCAGAAATACCTAAACGTGAACTTAGGTGGGCGTGCGGTGTTGCCTATACTGAGCAAGTGTACAGCGTCGCGTGTACAGCTTCTCAGGGCTTAGGCCGCTTAGGGACAGGGCTTAGGGCTCAACAGGGCTCAGGGCTCGAGGCCTCAGTCAGGCTGGTGAGGGATTAGCGCACCCCCAATTCCCCCCAACTCCCCCTCAACTCCCATTGCCTGTTGTGAAATTGTCACTGCTACTGTTCGACAAACTCTGATAAGTACGTAGAGAGCCCTCAGTGGCTCCAGTTGTAGAAACATCTAGCTTTGTACTAACTAATTTCTAATCAGCCCACTTCGAGTCGAAGGTCCATTACTGTAATAAGCTCCCGGTTATCCAAGCAATATTAGTACTATCAGTATTGCCTGCTATCACCTTTAGCCTTGCACCTCTCCTATCCCAGGTTATACGAACCGCAGTGCCGAAAATGGTGTCGAAGGCTACCAGAAGGAGACGGCGGGAACGCATAAGGAAGGGTGCCATAGAGCACACAACGGTCACTTGCTTCCGTGGCCCACCCCGTATCACAATCGGAGCGCTCCCAGATGATGTCCTCCTAATTATCTTCAATTTCTATCAAGAGGATGATAACTGGCTCCCGGTCCTTTGGCGGTGGGAGTTGGTACACAGGCATCAACACCCGTGGAATGTGCTGGTGCAAATATGTCAACAATGGCGGATTCTCGTACTTGCATCGCCAATCCATCTCAATCTGCAGCTTGTCTGCACAAAAAGAACTCCTGCGAGGGAGATGTTGCACATCTGGCCTCCCTTGCCTATCCTAATACTATTGGAACAATACGGTGGCGGTGATGTGGATAATGTCATTGCTGCACTCGAGCACCATGACCGCGTACACCAGATTTTCATCAGAGATGTAGACTCAAATGTGGAGCGATTTGCCCCAGTGATGCAGGAACCATTCCCTGCATTGACGCGTCTTGATCTTAGGTCGAAAAAGCCACCTCCAGCGTTTTCTGATACATTCTTAGGTGGATCCGCCCCACACCTTCAATTCCTCTCTTTGGACCACATTCCATTTCCTGGATTACCTAAACTTCTTTTGACTACCAATCAGCTTGTTCAACTCCGCCTTTTATCGATACCTCATACTGGTTACTTTTCACCAGAGATGATCGTCGCAGCTCTCTCCAACTTGACTAGGCTGCAATTTCTTATCATTGAATTTGAATCCCCGGCTTCTCGCCCTCCGAGCCCTCAAAGTACTCGACGTCCATCTCCACAGACACGCGCTGTCCTTCCCTTTCTCACCAACTTCGAGTTCAAAGGTGTTAGCGAATACCTTGAAGGCCTCATCACCCTAATTGATGTCAATCCGCTTCAATTCCGAGGTGTGCACATAAACATCTTCAATCAGCTCGTCTTCAACTTCGGATACCTCCCCTGGTTCATCTCTCACGCAGGGATGCTCAACTCATCAGGCTATGCCAAGCTGATCTTTAAAACTTCTGGCGTCGAGTTCAGACTTTTACCTCAAGGGGTGTTCACGCTGAATAATCGATGCGAAGGATTAGATTGGCAAACCTCGTTTCTTGCACAAATGTGTAACCAGTTCTCGTCCTCCCTGTCCACCATCCAGGAACTCGATATCGTGGATGACAACCTTGATCCCTTTCTGCCTTTGAAAGAGGAGGTCGACATGGACAATACACAATGGCTGGAACTCTTCCAGCCATTCGTCGCTGTTTACACCCTGCGTATTTCCTGCCACTTCCAGTCTCTTATTATGTCGGCGTTGAATGAGCTCACTGTGGAATCGGCCGCAGAAGTCTTACCCGCACTGCATAGTCTTTACCTGGCGGAACATGAGCCACCTGGACCTGAGCGTCAACAAATTGAGCACTTCATCACCGCACGTCAGCATTCCCACCACCCTGTCGCTATCCGCTTGGAAAGGCCATTAGACAGATGGTAGTAGTTGGGATGGACAGTGGACCTGGTCGATAAGTGCTCTGTATTCCTCGCTTTCCAGTTCATTGTATTGTCCATTAGTATGTTGCTCCGTTTTTTGCCATTTGTCTATGCTTCGAATGTTCGTTTGTTCTGCTTGTTACTGTCTCTTTCTCGTATTGATATCGTTGAGCTGCATTCGTACAATACTCAACATGCTCTCCGTAGTATATAGCATTGATAGCTGTACCGAATGCAGGTGATATGAAATATAGTACATCGAGTCGAAGGGGATAATGAGCTCGAAATAATGATCACTTGGCCGCTACGAGGTCGATAAATTAGCTCGTCACACTCCTTACTTCCAGTTGTTATGCTCCTCACCTCCCGCCCGTACTCACATCTCCTCTCACTCTAAACTAGCAGACATGATCAGAACGTTGTTTTGTATTCTGACTACTAGTGAGGTAATAGCACATTATTTAAAATGTAAAGGTGAATACCCGAAACAAAGGCAAGGGCGGATGGCCCCGCACCGTCGTGGTAACGCGTGCCCGTCAAGCTCTTATTCTTGCCGTGCTGCTGCCAACTGTCTAATAGCCAGATATGGCACAGTCCCTTCAGTCATGCTCAATTATAATCAAAGTTTACCAGAGTTCGACATGGGTGCTTTGGTAGGGGGACCACCTCAGTGGCCTGAGGCAAGTATCGTTATGGATATTGAAGGTTACCTTCCTTCAAGCAGTGGTTACGTGTTGGCGCAGAGCCCAAAAGCGTGGGAGACTCCTTCACGTCGGTGGAGCATCGTGTCATCATATGCGGCTCGAAGGTCGGGGAATCAACCAGGATATAGATCATCAAAGTTAATATGTAACGTCAGATAGAGCAGATACAGGCTTTCCCAGTCGGGAAAGCCAGTGATGCGTGCCATTGTCAGCGACTCAGCGTGCATCAGATTGGGATGGACATGTGGTTGCCTATGGCGAGCAGCGAGCAAGTGTGAAGCGTCACGTGCACAGCTTCTCATGGCGCAGGCGCTCAGCGCTCAACGTTTAACGCTCAGGAGCGCTCAGGGATTAGCTAGCCTGACAAACCCCAACTCCCATCACCCGTTGTAAAATTGTCACTGCTACTGTTCGACAAACTCTGATAAGTACGTAGAGAGCCTTCAATGACTCCCATTGTAGAAGCACCCAGTTTGTACTGACTAATTTCTAATCAGCCAACTCTAAGACCCGTTACTAGTAGTTCCTAATCAAGCAATACTATTAGGATCGCCCACCATCATCCTTCAGTGCTTCATCGTCTTGAATCTCTCCTATCCCAGGTTATAGAAATCTGCAATGGGGAAAGTGGTGTCGAAGGTTACCAGAACGAATCAGGCATGCAAAAGGAAGGATGGCGTGCTCACAATGATCACTCCCTTGTGTGGCCCGCGCTTTGTCACAATTGGAGCGCTCCCAGATGATGTCCTCCTAATTATCTTCTATTTCTGCCTACAGGATCAATGGTACCTGAAATGGCTGACGACTCAGTCCCCATGGTATTATCTGGTGCAAATATGTCAAAGATGGCGGAATCTCATATTTGCATCACCAATCCATCTCAATCTGCAGCTTGTCTGCACAGAAAGAACTCCCGCGAGGGCGATGTTGCACATCTGGCCGCCCTTGCCTATCTTAATAGTGACGCCAATATTTGGTGGATTTGGTGATGTGGATAACATCATTGCAGCAATCGAGCACCATGACCGTGTACGCCAGATTTACATCAGAGACATAGGCACAGCACCGGAGCGATTTGCCAAAGTGATGCAGGAATCATTCCCTGCACTGACTGATCTCGATCTTCAGTCGAAGAAATCAACTCCGGCACTTCCTGATACATTCTTAGGTGGATCTGCCCCACACCTTCGAACCCTCCGTCTGTGGCGCATTCCATTTCCAGGATTACCTAACCTTCTTTTGACTACCAATAATCTTGTTCAACTCAGCCTTGAATCAATACCACCTTCTGGGTACATTTCACCCGAGACGCTCGTCGCAGCTCTCTCAAACTCAAACTTGACTAGGCTGCAAGATCTTACCATTGGATTTTCATCCCCGGCTTCTCGCCCTCCTCAAAGTGCTCGACGTCCACCTCCACAGATACGCGCTCTCCTTCCTTCTCTCATTACTCTCGAGTTTAAAGGTGTTAGCGAATACCTTGAAGGCCTCATCACCCTAACTGACATTGATGCTCTTCAATTCCGAAATGTGTACATACGATTCTTCAATCAGCTCATCTTCAACTTCGGACACCTCGCCCGCTTCATCTCTCACGCAGTGATGCTCGAGTCATCAGGCCATGCTAAGCTGATCTTTGAAACTTCTAGCGTCGAGTTCAAGCTTTATCTGCGAGGGGTTGACGGTCTCAATCGATCACTCATTCTGGGAAATCAATGTGAAAGATTAGATTGGCAAGTGTCATTTATCGCACAGATGTGTAACCAGTTCTCATTCCTTCTGTCCACCATCGAGCAACTCGACATCATCGACGTTCCCATTTTTTATTTCAAGGAGGTCAACATGGACAACACACAATGGCTGGAACTCTTCCAGCCATTCATCGCCGTGCACACCCTGCGTATTTCCCACGACTTCCAGTCTCTTATTATGTCGGCATTTCAAGAGCTTACTGTGGAATCGGCCACAGAAGTCTTACCTGCGCTGCATAGTCTTTACCTAGCGGAGCATGAGCCATCTCGACCTGAGCGTCAACAAATTGAGCGCTTCATCACTGCCCGTCAGCATTCCGGCCACCCTGTTGCTATCCACCTCTTGGAAAGGCCATTAGAGAGATGGTGATAGTTGGAATGGACTGTGGACCTGGTCGATAAGTGCTCTGTATTCTTCACTCCCCAGTTCTTTGTATTATCCATTTTTATGCTGTTCGATTTTTTGCCAGTTATCTATGCTTTGAATGTTCGTTTCTTCTGCTTGTTACTGTCACTTCCTCGTATTGATATCGTTAAACTGCATTCATACAATACTCAACATGCTCTCCGTGGTATAGCATGGATATCGGTACGGAATGCAGGTGCTATGAAATACAGTACATCGAGTCGAAAGGCGTAATCAACTCGAATTAATGATACTATGTGTGCGTGTGTAGGACCCTTTCACTTCGCCGCTATGAGGTCGATAAATGATAAACTAGCCAGTCACGCTCCTTGCATCAGGTTATTGCTTTCCTCCTCATCTCCCGCCCCTACTCACATCTCCGCTCACTCTCAACTACCAAACATGATCAGAACGTTGTTTGTATTCTGACTACTAGTAGAGATTATTTATGTTCAGATGATCACCCGGAACAAAGGCAACGGGGGATGGCCCCGCACCTTCGTGATAACGCGTGCCCTTCAAGCTCTTATTCTTGCCATTGCTGCCGCCAACTGTTGAATAGCGGATATAGCTCCAAATATTCATGGTCCATTCCGTGGCCTTTGTCGTAGTTTACACCCGCACGTCCTAAAGCTGGTGTTGGTTCCCCGTGTCAGGACAGTAATCCGCGTCCAAGTCATCGCCATGGGCCGCCAGTCGTGCCGAAGATTGATCACGGCGAGAGAGCAGCACCACCTTAATACCTGCCGTACCGCCGTTTGTGGCTACTGAAGGTCTGAGGGAGGGTGGGGAATTATGTCGCAGAACGCCGCTGGACGCATAGCATCAACGTCAATGGTCCCCGTAAAACGTGGTGAGGCAGTAATTGAGGGGCAGTGATGCGCGCGTGCGATCAGCCTTGTATCACATCATACCCAAAAACGACCCAAAACTGTTTGAGGTACTGGCAAGGAGTGGGAATGGAGAGTGCTTGAGAACCCGTGAAACTGTACATGGACAGAGGAAGAAACACTAGATGCGCGCAGTTCGACAGCGGCGGATGATTATGATGGGATGCCATGAGAGCATGATCGAGACATTTTTGAGATCTGCTCTCCGCCAATACATCGTCGAATTTAGAAACAGGATAAATTTTCATTGAGCAAACAAGGCTACGCCGGTATCTCCAAGAGTCATCGATGTCATCCGTAGCTTCGAGTCGCAGTTGCCAGTAGTTCGTCACATGATTCGGGCGTAACTGGTCCGTGTGGACAGGTCTCTGGACGAAGTGTTAGTAATGGTTGCGTCGTGTTGCGGTGATGGGGGAAGCTACGTCCTCCGGTCCACCAGGAACGTCGCTTCCGAGAGGCTCGGGAACAGACTGTGGCGACAGAGCGACTTGAGGAATGGTTGCGTCGCAAAAGGGGGTTCACCAGGTGACGACTCATCAGCGGGGTCGGTAGTACTATGAGCTAGAAACGAGAAAGGTGAGGGAGCGACGATGGCAACTTGAAGGCCTGCGTTAGGGTGCAAAATAAGGCGAGAAGTGCTAGCATGCTCATCAGAGTTCTCGGAGAGCGCCCCATCGGTAAAGTAAATTGAGTCTGAGGGGTGGTCAAGGATATTAACGTCGGACGTGGGTAGTGCTGTCTGGGCATTACCGGTGCCTTGCAGTAGAGCATCGTAAAGCTCGAACAGGTTCTTGCAGATCGTCACAAAAACTCCGCGATTTGATGGTTCTCCATTGATTTCATCCCATAAGGCAAGGGATTCGCGCTGCAGTTCTGGAAGTGTATTTTCCATGTCGAAATTCGAAAGTGTGGGTAACATGTTTGATGCCTCGTTAACCAAATAGCGGCTCACTTCATCGCTCAAAGCAGACTGAATGATCTGCTGAGTAATGTGGATCAGACTAGCAATTAACACGTTTTGACTCCCATGGTCCAGGTAACCACGAATGACGTCTTCTGACTTGCCCAATTGATCCGCAGCGAGTGCAATCCAACCCTCATCGTATTCCGACACTGTCGAAATGATGCCAGCAACGATGCATTGTATACACAAGCCAATATCCTGGATGCTACCATCCTGACTCCTCAGGGATTGCCCCATTTCAATGGGCCGTAGCTCTCCCGTCACATACCGGGGGCTGAATGGTGCATTCGTGAGACGCCATGGCATATACGGGAGGCGTAGGGCATCTGCGACCTTCGCGCAGATTAGGAATCGTCGTCTCTCCTCCGGGATGGTGGTATAGACCCACCAAGTTTCTAGCATGAATCGCTTGAAGGTTGAGGACAGCTGATTCTGGGCCGGATCCGGATGAGTTCCGGTGAGGCTGGGTAGAATATTCTTGATTATTGGCGATTGGGAGAAGGCAATGATATATTCCAACATTCGCAATCGATCGGAATCCGTGGCGAGTGCGTTGAATAACCAGTTCAGGATGCGCTTGTCCATCTCCGTTGATGATTTCCGGACAAATGTCTCCACCCTCTTTTTCATATCCCACCTTAGCTTTGCCGTTGATGTAAGCGGTGTATGGAACGGGCTGTCCGGCCGGATCACTAGCAGAAACGAAATCGCGAAGTAAATCATCCCGGAAAGGCCGACCCAACAAACCACGGGCATGAACACCGAATGGCTTGCATTGAACAGATATATGAGAAGGCCCGCAAGGAAAAGGAAAAGGGAAACACGTATCATGAATGGTAATGCTTCGACCACCCAGGAGAGCCCCAAATTATCGACAACATTGGCAAGGAATTCCCGGATCTGCGCTCGCTCGTGTGGATTGTACCATTGCAACCGAGTGTTCCTGAGATACAGATGTGCCCATTGCTGCAGCAATATCGCCAGCACAGCACAGGATAGACTACACAAGCTCAAACTCCAGAGCGAGTTCACCTAGATGATGTACTTCACGGCTGAGGGAAAGGAGGAGGTTCAGCCATGGTGAGAGGAAACGACCCCCTCTTCCTCGGTCTTCTCCGAATACAGAGAGGAGAGGGCTATCAGAAACGTCCCGGTCTATCCTCCCCTTGAGGCCTGTTGAGCGGGGGGTCTAGTATATACGAAGGCGGTGAAAATGTGTAGGATAAAATTCGGCGGTGGGTTGGGTATCGTACCTTGGTTGTTCGCTTGAGGGAGACTAAATGCTGGCCAAGCGGCGATCGATTTCCCCCATGCGACGCGGTAATCAATGTCCCGCACGTGCCCATCAACACCGACGACGCGGTCATCAATTTTCGCCATTGGAAAAATGTGGGTTATGGACTCGGAGGACAGGAAGATACCTTTACTTGAAATGAGTTGAGGTTGGATCGTGGACCTGTGTGACAGGGCCGTAGTCAGTACAGTAGTCGCGTTAGTTGATTAGTTTTGAGCGTTCGCGACACGCGCCCAATAAGGCAAGTTCCAACACGTGGTGTTATCAGACGAGTCTCCGCCCACCCTAAATCTCTTCTCCCCTTCCTTACTCATGTCCCACTTGCAGCAAGCCGTGGGTCGCAACCCGAGCATCGACTCGCTCCCACCTGCCCCAGAGAACTTACAAGCCACCAATGACTCGCCCGCGATCCCTCACAGATCTGTTCCCAGACGTCCGGGTGTTGGCTCGCGCGTCACAATGGGATATTTCGACAGGGAAGGCGTCGATTGACTCCGCCACACGCTCACTCATCTGTCTGAGACCCTAAAAGCCGAGCCTGAACAGGTGGGCTCGTCCGAGACTCTATCATTGCCCACAACGGGTCCCTTCGACTTCGAAAATGCCCTTCAGACGGTCATGAAAAAGTTCGTAATTGTTTTATTACTCTCACGAACGTTCGAACCGAGCCCCTGGCGTGTTTAGGTGACCATCAAGGTATCCATTCCCGAGAGCTGGGTGTCATGTTTAAAGATCTTCACGTCGTCGGCTTGGGGTCCGCGGCCAGCTATTAGACTACGTTTGGCTCGTTTTTCAACCCCATGGTCATTCTTGAAAAGATTCAGACGCTGCGCCATCCGCACTGGCCAATCAGCGCGCAGAATACCATCTTGTTGAGGCTGAGGTACACTATGATCCTCTCACGCCGGAACAGATTGCTGAGCACTATGGTGGTGGCTGTCATCTATTGTCCCGAAGACGATTCATTTCCGCACACTCACCGTTGACGAAACGCTCCGGTTTTCCGCCAAGCTGCGTGCGCCACATATCCGCCTTGAGGACCGTACGCGTAAATCCTACGTTACCTCCATCACCAACATTGCTGGTATATGTTTCGGCCATCGTCACGTCAAGGACACCCCCGTCGTTGATGCTGCTATCCACGGTGTATCAGGAAGCGAGAAAAAGCGCGTCTCTATAATGGAAGCGCTTACCCTTCGTTTCCTGATCAACGCTTGGGACAAGTACGTGT
The DNA here is from genome assembly GCA_003315875.1 of Lactifluus piperatus. Taxonomy (NCBI): domain Eukaryota; kingdom Fungi; phylum Basidiomycota; class Agaricomycetes; order Russulales; family Russulaceae; genus Lactifluus; species Lactifluus piperatus. The sequence goes on along the minus strand of QFDX01000365.1, from coordinate 11,492 downwards.
TCCCAGAGCATTTTTGTTGGGCGTCCCTGATCCCACCACCATTTTCAGCTCTACTTGAGGACTTGAGTCATCAACAGTCTTAGAATTTGTCCGAGCGTTGGGGATAGCAACGGATGATATGCATATCTCGACCCGGATGTACAGTTGGACAGTACTCGTGGCTGCTCAGATTTTTGGGGAACCCCCTCTCAACATTATCGGGTCTTCTCTCTACTTCTTCATTTGGTATTGGCTTGTCGGTTTCCCTACAAGACGTGCCGGGTACTCGTATCTGAGGATGGGGGTCGCATATCCCATGTACTATTCTACCATCGCGCAATGGGTTGCCGCGCAGCTTTTCAGGTCATCACATTGTAAGTTGCTTCCTTTCCTTGTCTGGACTGACTCTAACTTGTGATGATAGTAACGGTGTACTGCAACCTTATAAGCACCTGGGCTGGTGGATGTGGATGTACCACGTATCACCCTACACTTACCTCATCGAAGGCTTAATAGGTCAAGGTGAGGCATTTCTCTCGCATTGGTTTTATCAAAATATTAACACGGTCTCAGCGCTCGGGCGTCACGAGATCACTTGCGCACCTCTTGAGTATAACACGGTGCATCCACCCTCGAGACAAACGTGCGAGCACTACCTCAGCCGATTCATCAATGATTTCGGCGGTTATGTCACGAACTCGAGTGCAACGGACAATTGCCGGTTCTGTGAATTCAGAACTACGGACCAATTCTTACAGTTCAACTCGAATATCTATTACACTCACCACTGGCGCAGCTTTGCGTTCATGTGGATATACATCGGATTCAATGTACGTCCTCCATTTACACTAGACATATAGTCAGTTTATCTCACGTCCACTTTGATAGGTGTTTGCTGTGTTCGCTATGACATACATCTTCCGTATTCGTGGACCCGCTAATCTTTTCTCTCGCAAACGCTCATAGTTTTTTATTATTATCAATTGCAGGTATTTCTTTAGTTGTTGGACGATTGGCTCGCATGTATTGACGGTGTAATACATTATGAAACTTAGAAATAGTCTCTAATAACAGAATAGGCAGGCATGTGGTGTTGTGTGTTGCCTATACCGAGCAAATGTATAGCGTGACGTGTACGGCTTCTCAGGCCTCAGGCCATCAGGGTTCAGGGTGTCAGGGATTAGCGCACCCCCCAACTCCCATCGCCCGTTGTGAAATTGTCACTGCTACTGTTCGACAAACTCTGATAAGTACGTAGAGAGCCCTCAGTGGCTTCAGTTGTAGAAGCATTTAGCTTTGTACTGACTAATTTCTAATCAGCCCACTCGAAGATCTGTTAATAAGCTCCTTACCAAGCAATACTATCCTGCCATCACCTTCCGCCCCCTTGCAACTCTCCTATCCCAGGTTATAGGATCTTCAATGCCGAAAATGGTGTCAAAAGCTACCAGAAGGAATCGGGCACGCAAAAGGAAGGGTGCCACAACGATCAATTCCTTGTGTGGCCCGGACCATGTCTCAATCGGGGCGCTCCCAGATGATGCCCTTCTAATTATCTTCTATTTTTGTCAAGAGGATCAAGTGCACAAAATACCTTGGTGGGGGGGGTTGCACTATCGGCACCAGTGGCATGTGCTGGTGCAAATATGTCAACGATGGCGGAATCTCGTACTTGCATCACCAATCCATCTCAATCTGCAGCTTGTCTGCACAGAAAGAACTCCTGCGAGGGAGATGTTGCACATATGGCCGCCCTTGCCTATCCTAATCGTCTCTCCACGATCTAGTGGAATCGATGGTGTGGATAACCTCATTGCTGCACTCGAGCACCATAACCGTGCACGCCAGATATACATATCAGATATAGGCTCAGCAGCAGAGCGATTTGCCACAGTGATGCAGGAATTATTCCCTGCACTGACGTATCTCAATCTTCAGTCGAAGAATCACATTCCGGCACTTCCTGATACATTCTTAGGTGGATCCGCCCCGCACCTTCAATCCCTCTCTTTGTGGCGCATTCCATTTCCGGGATTACCTAAACTTCTTTTGACTACCAACGATCTTGTTGAACTCCGCCTTTTATCGATACCACATTCTGGTTACTTTTCACCCGAGACATTCGTCGCGGCTCTCTCCAACTTGACCAGGCTGAGAGTTCTTGTCATTAAATTCGCATCCCCGGCTTCTCGCCCTCCTCAAAGTACTCGACGTCCACCTCCACAGACACGTGCTGTCCTTCCCTCTCTCACTGCCCTCCAGTTTAAAGGTGTTAGCGAATACCTTGAAGACCTCATTACCCTAATTGACATTGATGCGCTTCAATTCCTACACTTGGACGTAACATTCTTCAATCAGCTCATCTTTAACTTCGGAAACCTCAGCCGGTTCATCTCTCACTGGCTCGCAGGGGTCCTCAGGTCGTCAGGCTATTGTCAAGTCGGGCTGTTCTTTAAAACTTTTAATGTCGAGTTCGAACTTTTTCTGAAAGGGGTTGACGGTGTCAATCCATCGCTCATTCTGGGAAATCGATGTGAAGAATTGGATTGGCAAGTGTCCTTTATTGCACAGATGTGTAACCAATTCTCGCTCCTCCTCTCCACCATCGAGCAACTCGACATCATCAATGACGGCGTTAATCCCAGTTTGCCTTTGAAGGAGGGTGACATGGACAACACACAATGGCTGGAACTCTTCCAGCCCTTCATCGCTGTCCACACCCTGCGTATTTCCCACGACTTCCAGCCCCTTATTGTGTCGGCGTTTCAAGAGCTTACTGTGGAATCGGCCGCAGAAGTCTTACCTGCACTGGATAGTCTTTACCTAGCGGAGGATCAGCCATCTGGACCTGAGCGTCAACAAATTGAGCAGTTCATCACTGCACGTCAGCGTTCCGACCACCCTGTCGTTATCCACCGTTTGGAAAGTCCATTGCGGAGATGGGAATTTTGAATGGACAGTGGACCTGGTAGATAAATGCTCCGTATTCCTCACCTCCCCAGTTCTCCGTATTGTCCATTAGTATTCTGCTCCATTTTTTCGCCAGTTGTCTATGCTTCGAATGCTTGTTTCTTCTGTTGGTTACTGTCACTTCCTTGTATTGACATCGTTGAACTGCATTCGTACAATACTCAAAATGCTCTCCGCAGTATTAGCATTGATATCTGTACCGAATGCAGGTGATATGAAATATAGTACATCGTGTCGAAAGGGATAATGAGCTCGAAATAATGATCACTTGGCCGCTACGCGGTCGATAAATTGGCTCGTCACACTCCTGTTAGGTCAGTTCACACGCTGCGCTGACCTCGGAACGGAACGAAACAACGGAGCGGAGCTAGGTCGGAGCGCTCAAGACCTCCGACCCGTTTCGACCTACGACGACCCCCCATCGAGTGCAACGGGCGCCTCGACTATGCGGTAACTCTCTCTTTTGCTCATTTACTGCCCTCTTCTGCCTTGTTGATTCCCGCCTTTGTTGTAAGACGCTAAACCAAGCCACTGAGCTGTCACGCGTCGTACGACAAGGACTAGGGTTCTTGGCACCTTACTCTCCTTCGATCTTATCTCGTTACTCTGATCTCTCGAACTCGCGCGCGCTCTGTCTGACACGCGCTTCGCCATGAAATTAAAGTATACATGTATTGACCTGTGGAGTGATGCTGTGGAGATACCCTCAGCGCGGAATGCGAAGATTGCGAGGATAAATGAATCGTTGTGATCGCAGAGAAGAATGCAACTACTTTGCATATGGACTGTGAGTGTCACACAATAGAGACCAGACACCGCAAACCTGGGGTACTCTTTAAAATAATACAAAATCATACTTAAAACGGCCCAAAACCGGTTTGATGTACTGGCAGGGAGTGGGGATGGAGAGCGCTTGAGAACCCGTGAAACTGGACAAACTTGAATGGATAGAGGAAGAAACACACTAGATACGCGCAGGTCGACAGGAGTGGATGGTTATGATGGGATGCCATGAGAGCATGGTCGAGACATTTTTGAAATCTACTCTCTGCCAATACATCGTCGAATTTAGAAACAGGATGAATTTTCATTAGGTAAACAAGGCTACGCTGGTATCTCTAAGAGTCATCGATGTCATCCGTAGCTTCGAGTCGCAGTTGCCAGCAGTTCGTCACATGATTCGGGCGTAACTGGTCCGTGTGGACAGGTCTCTGGGCGAGGTGTTAGTGATGGTTGCGTCGTGTTGAGGTGATGGGGAAAGCTACGTCCTCGGGTCCACCAGAAACGTGGCTTTCGCGAGGCTCGGGAACAGACTGTGGCGACAGAGCGACTTGAGGAATGGGTTGCGTCGCTTTAAGGGGATCACCAGGTGACGATTCGTCAGCAGGGTCGGCAGTGCTATGAGCTAGAACCGGGAAAGGTGAGGGAGCGACGATGGCAACTTGAAGGCCTGCGTAAGGGTGCGAAATAAGGCGAGAAATGGTAGCCTGTTCATCAGAGTTCTCGGAGAGCGCCTCATCGGTAAAGTAAATCGAGTCTCAAGAATATTAATGTCGGACGTGGGTAGTCCTGTCCGGGAATTATCGGTGCCTTGCGGTAGAGCATCGTAAAGCTTGAACAGGTTCTTGCGGATCGTCGCAAAAACTCCGCGATTTGATGGTTCTCGATTGATTTCATCCCATAAGGCAAGGAATTCGCGCTGCAGTTCAGGAAGTGTATTTTCCATGTCGAAATTCGAGAGTGTGGGTAACATGATTGATGCCTCGTTAACCAAATAGCGGCTCACTTCATCGCTCAAAGCAGACTGAATGATCTGCTGAGTAATGTGGATCAGATTGGCGAGTAACACATTTTGACTGCCATGGTCCAGGTAACCACGAATGACGTCTTCTGACTTGCCCAATTGATCCGCAGAGAGTGCAATCCAACCCTCATCGTATTCCGACACTGTCGAAATGATGCCAGCAACGATGCATTGTATACACAGGCCAATCTCCTGGGTGCAACCATCCCGGCTCCTCAGGGATTGCCCCATTTCAATGGGCCGTAGCTCTCCCGTCACATACCGGGGGCTGAATGGTGCATTCGTGAGACGCCATGGCATATACGGGAGGCGTAGGGCATCTGCGACCTTCGCGCAGAGGAGGAATCGTCGTCTCTCCTCCGGGATGGTGGTATATGCCCACCATGTTTCTAGCATGAATCGCTTGAAGGTTGAGGACAGCTGGTTCTGGGCCGGATCCGGATGAGTGCCAGTAAGGTTGGGTAGAACATTCTTGATTATTGGTGATTGGGAGAAGGCAAGGATACATTCCAACATTCGCAATCGATCGGAATCCGTGGCGAGTGCGTTGAATAACCAGTTTAGGATGCGCTTGTCCATCTCCACTGATGATTTCCGGACAAATGCCTCGACCCTCTTCTCCATATCCCACTTTAGCTTTGCCATTGATGTAAGCGGTGTATAGAACGGGCTGTCCGGCCGGATCACTGGCATTAACGAGATCAAGAAATATATCATCCCGGAAAGGCCGACCCAACAAACCACGGGCATGAACACCGAATGGTTGGCTTTGAAGAGATATATGAGAAGGCCCGCAAGGAAAAGGAAAAGGGAAACATGTATCATGAATGGCAATGCTTCGACCACCCAGGAGAGCCCCGAATTATCGACGCCATTGGCAAGGAATTCCCGGATCTGCGCTCGCTCGTGTGGATTGTACCGTTGCAACCGAGTGTTCCTGAGGTAAAGACGTGCCCATTGTTGTAGCAATATGGCCAGCACAGCACAAGATAGACTGATACACAAGCTCAAACTCCAGAGTGAGTTCACCCAGATGATGTACTTCGGCGGAGAGAAAGGAGGAGGTTCAGCCAAGGTGGGTGGGAACGACCCATTCGTGCCTGCAAGAAATTGTAGCTTATACATATTCTCGAGGTAGAAGTTCGACTTTTCCTGTGGATTCTGCTTGAGGTCGAGGATAGTCACGGCAAGGAACGGGGCGATGACTGCAGAGAATAAACCGGTCTGTGATAATGGCATGATATGTGAAGTGGGATGAGAAATAAAATTGAGATCCGCACGAAGATGATGATCGACTTGGCATCCTTTGGCCATAAGTCAGCCAACCTATTATCCTCTTCCTTGGTCTTCTCCAAATACAGAGAGAAGAGGGGCCATGAGCTATCAGAAACGTCCGGGTCTATCCTTCCTTGAGGCCTGTTGAGCGGGGGGTCTAGTATATACGAAGGCGGTGAATTTGTGTAGAATAAAATTCGGCGGTGGGTTGGGTATCGTACCTTGGTTGCTCGCTTGAGGGTGACTAATATTGGCCAAGCGGCGATCGATTTCCGCCACGCGATCAGCAACACTAACAACGCGGTAATCAATGTCCCGCACGTGCCCATCACCGACGACGTGGTCATCAATTTCCGCCATTGGAAAAATGTGGGGTATGGACTCGGAGGACAGGAGGATACTTTTACTTGCAAATGAGTTGAGATGTTGGATCGTGAACGCGTGAACCTGTGTGACAGCGCTGTAGTCGCGTTAGTTGGGCGTTCGCGACACCCGCCCAATAAGGCAAGTTCCAACACGTGGCGTTAGGGTTTCTAGAAAATAAACAATGAACGTTAATGAACCTTATAATGACTATCGTTCCAATATTTGGCCCCACGTCGACTGAACATAGTAGCGGTGGCTGCGGAAAGTATATCGATAGGGACTACCTTATAAGAATTGAGGGTGGATAGGAGGGCGTGGCAAGCTTCCCATGCAAACTACCACCTTCGTGCGAACCTCCTAAATCATTGCCTTTGTAGCCTCTGACTGTCAAAGCTGGAGATGAGGAACAGAGCTGTAGCCGCATAGCGGACGTGAAAGAAGCTCTCGTGTTCTGAACCATTCTTTCACCCGCATATGAAAAATATGAAGGCAATCGGTGCGCACCGACTAGTTTAAGCTACAAGAACGCACGCTACGAATGAATGGTGATCATCATGGCGCTGAGGGCAAGTAGGGTCCCCAAGTTCTTTTTGGATGACAGTCTGCTCCGCAAGGGAGTTAGCAATAATTCAAGCACCATACGCTGTTCATTGCGGGACAAGCTCCATAACAGGAGTTAAGCTCCCTACAGCGGCAATCAGAGAAACCAGGGGAGGGGAAAGGGTAACGAAGTTCAGAGTATGTCAAAAACGGCGTGTAACGCATGGGAAGTATAAGTCGTACGGAAAGATAAGGAGCATAACGGTCTCGTTTTTCAAAGTTTCAAGTAAACGCGCAGAGACAAAAATCGTTTGTACCTGTCACACGTTGCGCGCAGAGTCAACAACGTCTACATCAATGCTTAGCCTTGTGAGGAAACTGAAAACAAAATTACCTACGTAGACGATCAGCAGGCCGAATTGTAACATATGTCGGCGATACGGAGACTAAGCTGGACTGTCCGACGGACCCAGCTGGCCAGTTTCACGGCACGATCCCATTTGAGTTGGATCATTCAGATCGTGGTCATCATCATGTGCGCCGAGTGGCACGGTGCTTGAAACGTTAGAGCCTAAAACAAAAGGCAAGTGCGCAGCGGCACGGGAAGAGGAAGAAGCAGAGGTTGAGGCGGGAAAATTCATGGAAGGCACCGCTCGAGGGTTTGGCCAAAGCGTGGACTGGACTCTAGACGAAGTGTCAGAAATGTTGCCTGGTGTTGCAGTGACGGGGAAAACTACGCCCTGGGGATGATCAGAAACGACGTGGAGAGGCTCGGGAGCAGACTGTGAGGACAGAGTGACATGGGTGATGGGTTGCATCGCATAAGCATAAGGTGGATCACCAAGTGATGACTCATCGGCGCGGTCGGCAGTGGCATGAGCTAGATCTAGGAAAGGTGAAGGAGTGAAGGAGGCAAGACCTAGGCTGGGATGCGAAGTAGGAGAAGTGGTAGTATGCATATGAGAGTTCTCGTCTACCGAGTATGAGGGATGGTCAGGAGGATTAACGTCAGTCGTAGGTGATGCTGTTGGGACATCATCGGTGCCGTGAGTTAGGGTGTTGTAGAGATTGAGCAGACTCTTGCGGATATCGTTGAGAACACTTTTGTTCTGCGCACCTCGATCGATTTCGTTCCACAAGGCAAGGAAGTCGTGCTGCAGTCCAGGAAGCGTATTTTGTATATCAAAATCGGAATCCGATGGAATGACAAGTGGTAGATCATCAACGATATCCCTGCTCAGTTCATCCCCCAAAGTAGAGTCTTGAATGATCTGCCGGATGATATGAACCAGGTTTGCAAGTAACACGTTATTGCTCCCCCGTTCGAGGTAGGCCCTGATAACATCTTTTGACTTGCCCAATTGATCCGCAGCGAGTCCAATCCAGCTCTCGTCGTGCTCCTGAAACTTTGAAATGATGCCAGCAACCACATATTGTGCGCACAAACCAATCTCCTTCTGGGTATTACCATCCCGATTCCTCAGGGATTGTCCCAATTCAATGGGTCGTAGCCCATCCGCCTCATACTGGTGGGAGAATGCTGCGTTCATGAGACGGTATGCAATACCCGAGACGCGCACGGCATCAGCGACCTTCGCGCAGACGGCGAATCGCCACCTTTCGTCCGAGACGGAGGTATATGTCCACCAAGTATTGAACAGGACTCGGCTCAAGGCTGACGACTGCGGAGTCTGGTCCGAATTCGTAACGTTAAGTAGTTTTTCATCGACTGTTGATGATTTGAAGAAGCCAGGGATACACTCCAACAATCGCAATCGGTCAGAATCCTTGACAAGAGCCTCAAATAACCAGTCCAGGATGCGCTTGTCCATCTCCATTGATGATCCCTTGACAGATTCCTCGACCCTCTTCTCCATGTCCCACATTGACGTAAGCGGCGTACGGAACGGGCTGTCCAGCCGCCACACTGGTGCAAACGAGATCACGAAATATGTAATCCCGGTAACGCCGACCCAACAAATCACGGGGGAGAACACAGCATGGTTGACTTTGAACAGATATATGAGAAGGCCGGCAAAGAAGAGGAAAAGGGAAAAATGTATCATGAGTGGTAATGCTTCAACCACCAAGGGGAGCCGCGAATGACGGACCCCATTGGCAAGAAAATCCCGGATCCGTGCTCGCTCGTGTGGACTATACCGTGGCAGCCGAGTGTTCCTGAGATACAGACGTGCCCATTGCTGCAGCAATATCGCCAGCACAGCACAGGATAGACTGACACACAAACTCAAGCTCCAGAGTGAGTTCACCCAGATGATGTACTGCGGCGGAGAGAAGGGAGGAGGTTCAGCCATGGTGGGAGGGAAAGGCCCATTCGTGCCTGCGAGAAATTGTAGTTTATACATATTCTCGAGGTAGAAGTTGGACTTTTCCTGCTGATTCTCTTTGAGGTCGAGGATAGTCACGGCAAGTAATGGGGCGATGACGGCAGAGAATAGACCGGTCTGTAATAATGACATGATATGTGAAGTGGGATGGGAAATGAAATTGAGATTCGCACGAAGATGATGATCGACTTGGCATCCTTTGGCCATAGTTCAGCCAACCTATTGTCCTCTTCCTTGGTCTTCTCCAAATACAGATTGAAGAGGGGCCATGAGGTATCAGAAGATTCCTGGTCTTTCCTGTCGTCAGGCTGGTTTGGTGGAGAATCTAATACATATGTGGGTGGTGAAATTGTGGGAGATAAGGAGACCGGGTCGGCGGGGTGCATCATACCTTGGTTGTTCGCTTGCTGATGATCGGTTATGTTGACGGAGTGGTGATCAATAGGATTGTCAGCCATTGTAAAAATATAGATTGGAGAGCAGGAAGGTATTTATATGTCGTCGGAGGACGATAGCTGCGATCTAAAGAGTGGTGCAACCTCGAAGGCACGTGGGCCAGGATCGTGGGAATGTCCTAATTGCAAATTGTGCCAGTCGATAACGGATGTCCCACTGGCAGGCCAATCTGACTGACAGCGTTGGGGGGCGGCGCCTCCCAACTGTTATCCTGGGCCACGCTCTTTTCCTGTGTGGGAAATTCCCTGAATACTGGAGTGGTGCCCGACAGGCTACTAGCTGATTTTCGCTGTGCGCTCTTGGACGTGCCAGAGCTCCGTCTGGATGCCGTCTGCTCCTACATCCAATGGTCTCGGCCAAGTTTCTCGATCGTTGCTAAACGCTGACAATAATGAGCACTTTGAATCGAGCGAGGATCTGAGCGGCATGGTAGGCGCTGATCTCTGCAGCGAGTTGATCTATCAACTGGCATTGATACTTCTACGCCTATGGGTTTCACATTGATATCAGTCTCTGCCTCGCGTTCAGTCTCCGCCACGACTGTGGATAAAGTGAACTATCCTGGCGGCATTTCATTCTACTTCGACGGGATATACAGTAGTAACAGCCCCCCCTGACAGACTATCGATGGAGACCACCATTCTGAGGGCAACTAGGATACCCGAAATCTTTCCCTTGGATGACAATCTGCTCTGCAAGGGAGTAAGGATTCCAGTATATGAGCAATTCATTACGGAAAAAATTCCATGACTGGTATTAAATTTCCTCGTCTACGATATTTGCTACAACGCTAATCAAAGAAACAGAGGGGAGGGGAAGGGAAACAGTCACAAAATTCTGAGTATTTCAAAGACGGCGCGTGTAACGCATGGGACATCAATAGCACGGTAATCTGTATGCGAGAGCGGCAAGAAGATTGTGCTGAAAAAGTATTCGCATTTGTTTCAAAGACTCTCCACATGTCACACATTGCGGGCAGAGTCAACATCGTCTATGATGATGCCTAAGCCTTGTCAGGAAATTAAAAGAAAGCACCCTACAAAGACGACCAGCGAGTCGGACTGCAACATATTTCGGTCATGCGAAGACTAAGCTGGACTCTCCAATGGACCCAACTGGCGTGTGTCATAAGACAATTCCATCTGAGTTGGATCATCCAGGTCCTGGGCATCGTCACGCGGGCCGAGTGGCCACAAGAGTCAGTGAAACTATAAGCATGCCAGGAACTCTCTTTACTTCGGAATTCTTCGGAATTCCGGGGAAAATTCATTTGCGCCTTAAGGCCCCTGAATCCTCGCGATCTTGGTTCCGTTCATCCTGCCGTTTTTGAAGAAGTCGCTTGGCCCCCGAGGCAGTTAGTCCTAGGAGATCACAAACCTGCGCAGTTACCATTCTAGAATGAGCCATGAACCGTTGTAGGGTACTCGAGTATTGCATTAGCATCAGTCTTGCCGCCGTCCTTCCAATTCGCAGAGCACACGTTCCCATGCTTGTCCTTTCCGGACTGCATCACCTCCGCATGCTCCGGTATCCGAAACGGGAAAATACGCAGGTAAAGAAAACTCATCGTGAAGTGGAATGCTAGAACGAGTTGCCCCGTCCATAGACAACAAGTCATCTACAGTGATCTGGCGGCGCAGGCCAATCGGATCGATCAAGTAACCTGCCCGGAGGTAATGCCCCCGATCAGACACCCGTAGTCGCGCGCCACGCGCATGTTACCATCAGAGCGGTGGGATTTGAAGCTTTGAAGT
>QFDX01000364.1:1050-21548 GCA_003315875.1 Lactifluus piperatus | reverse complement strand
AGTGCCATGACTATGCCTGGCTGTGCCTGAAAAATGCGGTGAAGACAACTTTCTGTCTAAGAAGGAAAGTGGGAGACAGTGCCATGACTGTGCCTGGCTGTGCCTGAAAATGCGGTGAGGTCAACTTTCTGTCTAAGAAGGAAAGTGGAAGACAGTGCCATAAGTGTGCCTGGTTGTGCCTGAAAAAGCGGTGAGGTCAACTTTCTGTCTAGGAAGGAAAGTGGGAGACAGTGCCATGACTGTGCCTAGCCTGTGCCTGAAAAATGCAGTGAAGACAACAACTTTCTGTCTAAGAAGGAAAGTGGGAGATAGTGCCATGACTGTGCCTGGCTGTGCCTGAAAAATGCGGTGAAGACAACGTTCTGTCTAAGAAGGAAAGTGAGAGACAGTGCCATAAGTGTGCCTGGCTGTGCCTGAAAATGCGGTGAGGTCAACTTTCTGTCTAGGAAGGAAAGTGAGAGACAGTGCCATGAGTGTGCCTTGCTGTGCCTGAAAAATGTGGGGAAGACAACTTTCTGTCTAGGAAGGAAAGTGGAGGACTGTGCCATGACTGTGCCTGGCTGTGTCTGAAAAATGCGGTGAAGACAACTTTCTGTCTAGGAAGGAAAGTGGGAGACAGTGCCATGACTGAGCCTGGCTGTGCCTGAAAATTTGGTGAGGTCAACTTTCTGTCTAGGAAGGAAAGTGGGAGACAGTGCCATGAGTGTGCCTGGTTGTGCCTGAAAAAAGCGGTGAAGACAACTTTCTGTCTAGGAAGAAAAGTGGAGAACAGTGCCATGACTGTGCCTGGCTATGCCTGAAAAAGTGGTGAGGACAACTTTCTGTCTAGGAAGGAAAGTGAGAGACAGTGCCATGAGTGTGCCTGGCTGTGCCTGAAAAATGCGGTGAAGACAACAACTTTCTGTCTAGGAAGAAAAGTGAGAGACAGTGCTATTACTGTGCCTAGCTGTGCCTGAAATTGTGGTGAAGACAACTTTCTGTCTAGGAAGGAAAGTGAGAGGCAGTAACATGACTGTGCCTGGCTGTGCCTGAAAAATGTGGTTAAGTACAACTTTCTGTCTAGGAAGGAAAGTGAAATGAGTGTCTGTACCATGTGAAGCCCATAAATATTTTTGGTGTACCATAATAAAGCCTGTCTCAATAGCTGGACCCTAGTGTAATAAGATGAGTAGGGTTGCCCCCCAAGATATTGGACCCTAATCTGAACCCTATATGTCCCCAATAACCCTAAACTATGGGCGCAGGTCGTCACAACAATAAGTTTGAACTCCCATTATCACATGACCTGTTGACATGACAACAGGTCACGTGCCAGGTGAGCGCTTATTTGGTCACATGATGGGCGCTAAACATCCGCACGTGACATCACGTGACTTCCGTCCAACATTCTATCACGTAAGTCCAGCACGTCGACTTAACCTATAGTTAGCAACCTGGTGCTGACTTGGGTCGTACTCAAAGGTGACAAGTCATGTGGTTGGTTGGTCTCGACCCTGCTTACATAAGGATTCCGCCGAATTCTTCTATCTTTTCGAAGCATCGGACTTCGAAAGCACGGACCATCTGACCTCACGCATCCGCCTTATCAGCCAATAACAATCATTCCGCCGATCTCGGCCCATTGTCGGCCTTTCCGCGATTAGGTTCAATCTGAGTTTCAAATCCAAGGACTGAAGAGATATAAGTTCGAAACTTGGTTGGCGAGGACCCCCATCCCCGCCAAGTATCCTTGGCCCGTACTTTAGTACTCCTCTTTTACCGCTCACTTCACTGCCGCTGTGACCGTTCGCGACCTACGGCCGCTCACTACTCGCCCTAAACCCTACTTAAATAATTATTTATTTATAACCCTTTTCAGGTTTAACTCTCTTATCAACAATACTAATAACCAAATTATTACCAAGCTAAAGTCTAATTTTTAACTAAATATAATTATCTTACTAATTCTAATCTTTTAGCCTTTTAACCCTACCACAAAATCTATCTCTAAATAATTTTCACAATTACCTTATCCTATCACTAAACAGACTAGCTATAAAAATAATTAAAAAAACCCCTCTTTTACTTAGTCAACTCAGATTACCCAACAAATTCTCATTCTCATTCTAGCCTTTTTAGACTCTGCAAAAAAAAACTATATCTTCAGAATTTTACTAAATAGCTCTATTTTAAAATCTAAAAAACCATCAACCTACCATCAAATTTGATTAGCTAACTAATCTTTATCATCTTTCTGGCATTTTAAGTCTAAGTTCTAAGTTTAGAGTCTTGGGTTTTAGGGTTTAGGAATCTTGGACTTAGCATTCTAGGTTTTAGATCCTGGATTTTGTGTCTGGATGGGGTTAGGGTCTGGGTTTAGGGTGGTCCTGGGTTTAGGGTCTAGGTTTAGGGTCTTGGATTTTAGAATCTTCAGATTTAGATCCTAGGTTGGGTTTAGGTCCTAGGTTTAGGGTCTTGAGTTTACAATCTTCAAATTTAGATCCTTGGTTTAGAGTCTTGGAATAGGGTTTTAGGTTCTAGGTTTAGGATCTGAGTTTAGGGTCTAGGTTTTAGGGTCTTTAGATTTAGGTCCTAGGTTTAGGGTCTAGATTTGGGGTCTTGGGGTTAGGTTCTAGGTTTAGCGTCTTGGGTTTAGGGTCTAGTGTCTAAGAGAAGGGTTTTAAACCCTATCCTAGGGGTGAAAATGGCCCCCAGGGGTCTAAAAAATATCTCATAACCCTAACTAATGTTTCTTAGCCTATACTTAATAAAAAATTAAATGATATTACATCAAACTTATACACCAATTTAAAGCTTAATTCTATCAAATATATCTATCAAATTATCTACTTTATATGTTTGTTAAGTTAAAGCAAGTAGGCATTTATGTAATTATCACCAGAAGCTTGTCTTGTGTTTAGGATCTTAGATTTAGAGTCTTCCAGTTTATGGTCTAGAGTCTTATGTCTTGGGTTTCTAGGGTCTTGAGTTTAGGGTTTAGGGTCTTGAATTGAGGTTCTTGGTTTTAGGGCTTATATTTAGGGCCTTGGGTTTTAGGGCCTTGGATTTAGGGCTTGGGTTTAGGGCTTGAGTTTAGGGTTTAGGGTTTAGAGTCTTTATCAGCAAATTGTTAGCTAACTTAAAATCACTTATAAACCTTAAAAATTGGAAACTTAGACTACTTAGGGAATTTTCATTTAAGTAAAGTTTAAGATAAACTAAAGTATAACAAGTTATACTTAAGTTAACTAAGAATGCCTAAGAATACCAATAATTATAGCATTTGTTAAGCTAGAAGTAAGCTACTATATGCTATAGGTCTTGTTCTTGTGCTACTAGTGCTAAGGTAGTTGTCATCGACAATCGACAAAGTCACATGCAGAAATGTGACAAGATCAAAAAAGGAAAGTACATGCTCATTAAGGACAAAAGTGTGTCAAAAACATGTTCCCCAATAGATTTTGAAAGATTGGGTTAATATAACTTATAGGAAATAGATTGATTTAGCCGAATTCATGTGTACATTTGAAAATAGTTAAGAATTGAAGGTGGAGTTTCCAAAATAAGCCTGGAGGCTTGAAGATCACCTTGATACATGTCTGAAAGGCCTCATCTCCTCTGATTTCAGTGATGCCAAAAATGTAGAACTACTCTACAGCATGAACACAAAACTTAAAGGTTGCAAGAAAGGAAAAGGCACAGAAATACCAATGATCTACTGAACCAAACTCCAAGGAAGATAAGGGGATCACCTTGGATCATAAGGTTGCATCACTTCAATCGCATTAGAAATTCCTGACTTTATTTCTAAACAATAATATAGATGGAAACTAAAGGGAAGGGAGCAAAACTGGGGGCCAAATCCAGAATCCAAGCTATTGGGCAGGATGTCTCCATGATTGCTGGCAATCACAATTTCCGTGCCACAATTGAGAAGGGAGCCCTTGCTGCTACTCTTACAAGCCAAAGAGAGCCCTCCTACTTTGAGTGGTCAATTGTTACTGACCCCATGGCAATCAATGAGAATGGGGAATACCACAGCAAGGATCTACTAGCCCCAGGCCCAATGAACAATGGAGACAAAGAGAAACTAGGACCTGATAGGATCAATAATATTGAGGAAAATGGGAGGTTATTGGAAGAAGAACCTCACCAATATTCACCATCACCTATCCACCCCACCACACACCCTCCACAACCAGGCTCACTCCAAGTTAAGGAATATGAATACTCCAAATTTAATCCCACTCCAATAAACCCCAACTCAGCTGGAGTCAATTCCTACATGCACATGTTGCAGGCAGATGCCCTTGCAGCACTAGAGGACTTAAAAAAATTATTAAGTCCATCCTGCAACACTGGAAGGGGGTACAAGAATCTAATGATTGATCTTTGGTGCCACGCATGCCTTAAGGGGATGAGCTCAATGCTACACATGTTCACAAATCAACAGTCACATACCTATAATCAGTGGGGGGGATCTGCTTGCCAAGCAGCAATTAGCATGGGCTGGGGGAGACATTGTGCCCAATGGCTTTGCAAACTAAGCCATGCTTTTGTGGCAGATCAGGAAGTCCTACCTGTTAACCCTTATCGTGACTGGGTTGAGTCACTATTGGTCAAAGACAACCTGGTAAACAAGATCAGCATTTATCTTTTATCTCTTGGAAATGAGATAACAGCAATCAAACTTCAAGACTTCCTCCATTGCCCAGAGATAAAGGAGAGATATGGAATAGAATGCAACATTAGTTACAAGACATCATGTCAGTATCTTCATGCAATCAGCTATCACTATCAACTTGCACCAAAGGGTCAGTACTCCAATGGCCATAAATGAGCAGATGTCATCACTCACCACAATGAAATATTCATTCTGAAATGGAAGAAGTTCATGCATCAGATGGCTGCATGGGACAAGGACCTCAAGGAGCACTTGCCATCTGGGGAGGAGAGAAGGGTCATTGCATGGTTTCATGACAAGTCAGTATTCTATGCTCACAATCGCCAGAAAAAGGGGTGGTACCACAAGGATACCAGTGCTAAACCATACACAAAGGGGGAAGGCATATCCCTAATGGTTGTGGACTTCATCTTGGCCAATTTTGGGTGGCTTGCTACACCTGATCAAAGTTGATCCACGTGATGCCTTTTCCAGCCTGGAGCAAATCGGGATGGCTACTTCACAAATGAGGAGATCATTGAGCAAGTAGATGAAGCTATCGACATTCTACAGGAGTATTACTCAGAGTTTGATCATGTCTTTATCTATAACAATGCAACAACACACCTAAAACAAGCTAACGGTGCTCTCTCTGCTTGGAAGATGTCTAAAAATATCCCAAAGCCAGGCCAGAATTGGGGGATCGAGGTATTCAAGCGTGATCCAGTTACTGGAAAGCTTGTGTACCACCTAGATAGGTCTATAGACAAAGTCAAAATCTTGATGTGAGATGGGAAATTCGAAAATGGCAAGCCCCAGCCATTATATTTCCTGATGAATCATCCAGACAAAAACTTACAAGGAATGTTTAAGGGTATGGCCATGATTCTGCAAGAGCAAGGGTTTGGGGACATGTCAAAGGTGCCAGCACAATGTAAAGGATTCAATTGCAAACCTGGAGAAATGACATGCTGCTGCTGTCAGATCCTCTACATCCAGCCAGACTTCACTGAGGGGGAGTCACTACTTGAAACATACTGCTGGAATCACAGAATCCATGATGTTGTCTTTCTGCCAAAGTTCCACTGTGAACTTAATTTTATTGAGCAATGTTGGGGCCAAGCAAAAAGTGTATACTGAACTTACCCACCTTCCTCAAGAAAAGAAGATCTCAAAGCAAACACTCTCCGCTCGCTAGAAAGTATACCCCTTTCAATGATGAGGAAGTTTGCAATTTAATCCCGACACTTTCTGGATGCCTATGAGTGTGGACTGAATGGGAAGCAGGCAGCATGGGCAGCACGAAAGTACAAGGGACATCGAGTATTGCCACAGAATATCATGGAAGAGCTGGGGAAAGAGGGCCTCATCAAGACAACTAGTTAAACCTTTTGCCTCCCAGATACACCTTGTTTGACAAGCCATGGGGATGTACCACCAATATTGACATTCCGAGGGAAACTCCTCATGATCGCGCGCTCCAATAACCATGAAATTTCACATGAATGCCAAGAATGGTGCTGCAAAGCATCGCTTCTTGCTTTCTCATCGCTTCTTGCTTTCTTACCACCACCATCTCTGGATTTTCCCATGATGGCCCCTAGGTTTAACACCCCCCAGGAAGAACACGACGCCCGCCTTCAGGCAAACTACCTTAGGGTTCAAGGTTTGCCTTACGACGAGGAGTTGTGGGCTGCCACACCATACACCGATTTTGCAACCCCCCAACCGCGGTCCCCCCTCAGCATGGACACTGCTGAGGCTCCGCTACAGGGTACAGCGTCTGCAAGAATAGCGTCCATGTTCACGGCTCTGGCCTCCCAGCCATCTCCACCTCATTCTTCTATGCAGCTGGACGAGCCGGGCACCAATTCCCCCGAGTTTTTACCCCCACCGGTTTTCACGGGGACTTCCATTCCCCAGCCCACCCAAACCCCCGCCATGGATACTTTGGCTGGGGGGGCAGGGTCCCCCACTTCTCGCTACTTCCCACCCAGGAAGAAGCTTCCAAAGAAGAGGGCACTTACTGAGCACACAGAGCTTTCTGTGTTTGACATTCTCAACATCTTCCGACACCGCTGGTTCCTGTCCAAGGACCACCTCAGGGCCCAGGCCCTTTCGGCCCAGAAAGCCGAAGACGGAAAAATTTTTTGGGTCGAGTTCGCTCCCCATTTCCACGCTCACCTGGTCAAGTGCGCCGTTGCGCTGGTACCTCGCCCCGTTCAGGCGGTGAAAAAGGTGATGTTTGTGTATATCTTAGAGCTTCTCAACGAGGAGGGCCCCCAAGCTTTCTTCGATCTCACCAAGGGCGACCGGCGGGCAACCGCTGCCCAGAAGAAGAAGAAGTGACTTGCAAGGAAGAGGAACCGCGCATCGAGGCGAGACCGGCGCAAGGTGGCTGAAGAAGCCGTTGAGCGCTCCTCATAACCTGCGTGTATGTACTGCGGACGTAAGTTTGCGGTGCGGAAAGCGGCCAAGCGACACCGATGCCCTCTGGCCAAAGGGGCTAGCCAAGGAACTGGGACAAGGAAGGAGGACGTGAGAACTGCCCCCCCCCCAAACCCGAATGTGCCGGGCCCATCAAACCCCCCTGCTCCCCCTGACATCTCGCCTGCTACTTTTAAGCCCAGCAAAAAGCGGAAGCAGCCCATTGCTCCTACCTCTGCCCGCGAGGCCGCGCTCGCGCGTCACCCCATGGACACGTTCGACTCAGAGTTTGCTTCTTCCACTCCCACATTCGCAATGACAGTCGCGGAAGGCCGCCGCTCTGAGAGACTAAACACCTCAAAGAAAAGGCGCACCTGCAAGGGGATTATGAAGTCAGTAGCTAAATAGTGTATAATGTCGTTGGTACGCTGTTTTGACGCGGCAAAGGGGCTATCCCCCTACCCACTATATAAATTATTTCAAAAAAAAAAAAAAAAAAAAAATGGTGCTGCAAAGGGGTTATAGTGATGGATTTCCAGATCTAGACCATGTGCCAAAGATATTGACGAATCTGTAAAAACTTTCCTGATATATTCTTTATCTATGTCACATATAGTCACAACACATGACTTTGTTGATTGTCAATGACAACTATCTTACCATGGGTGCTGTTCTTGCACTACTGGTGCTAGTGCAGATGTTGTCTGCTGCTCTAGCCATTATGCCTCATAAGCACCCACCTCATACCACTAGTGTTGGTGTAGACATTGTCCCTACACTGCTCATACTGCCATAGCCAGTATCTACTACTATACTGTATCTATCTAGCTAATCAGTTGTATCAATCTAATGATGTATTGTAGGTTTCTGGCCCAATTTTCAGAATGACATGCACAAATATATATATATCCTTTATGTATTTCCTTGGTTATTCTAACCCTTCTTATGTAGATCTTTGCTAACAGATCCATGTTTCATGGAAAAATCAAGAACAAAACCATCAAAATTATTCAACTTCTTTATAACTTCTATCCCAAAGACTCACTCAATAATTAGCATGAGCAAATGAACTTAATTTCAACTGCTATCCAAAAACTCACTAACAAGAGCTATTACCTCTATAATGGACATGATAAATGGGTATGTGATGACCTGAACTAATCATCTTCCTCATCAGCCATATTTCTGGGAATGCACTAACAATTTAACTTATCCTGTAATTAGGAAGTTGTCAATATACATCTACAAGATGGTTGTGCCATACCTTTTCAGCTAAGCATTAGCATGAGATCCCATGTAAAGTAGTGGCTCTGGCCATAGCTGCTGTACATCAATGATTATCATCATTGTTAACAATGGCTTATTATTTTCCAGATCAGATGCTATCTTAATATATGGGAGCATAGCTACCATTCCAAGAGGGATTTTTCTTGTGCTCAATATGAACCAATATATAATGCTATTCTAATACTTATTGAAAACATGAAACACAATGAATATCATTGGAGAAAATTTGTTACCATGTGATGGACATGGACAGTAGCTGCCAAGTAAGTGTTTCTCCCTTTCTTTTAATTATTATTGATATTCATAAAAGATTCCAGTCCCAGCCCAAGGCAGGACAGGGAGCAGCAGAGATGGAGTTGTGCCTTGATTGATTTCATTTTAGATATATACATACTAGATGGGACAGCAATCATTTGAATACAATTACCAATTTTCTCCAATTTCCAATGTATGAAAATAGAAATTGTGTTGCTATGGCTTGGCTGGAAGCTACTAAAAATCAGCTAAGCTCAGCTGGGCCATTCTATTTAGAGATGTAAACCGTAACTAGATACAGTTACAGCCATAAAGTTTATGGACAGTATATGGTTATAGCTAGCCCTATTACCATCCTGTCAAGAGAAATGCTGTGAGGTCAAATGGAATGGTATAGCCATCTTTACAGCTGTCAGATGGTCCATTTATGGTTTGTATGGGTGTTGTTTTACTGTACATGCATATATATATGTCCCACAACTTCCACACCATGACTAGGTAACCAGGCATACTTTACAGTTCTTTATCTTTCTCTTATCTCACTTGTATTATCACACTCAATCACACATACCCTTTATCTTAGTGATAGTGTATTAGCATTTAACATTTGCTTAC
Source organism: Lactifluus piperatus (assembly GCA_003315875.1). Taxonomy (NCBI): domain Eukaryota; kingdom Fungi; phylum Basidiomycota; class Agaricomycetes; order Russulales; family Russulaceae; genus Lactifluus; species Lactifluus piperatus. The sequence continues at coordinate 12,322 of QFDX01000364.1, read as the reverse complement.
AGTATATAGTAGCATATGATACAATGCCCAAATACCATATAAATTTGCTGGAAAATGTATTGTATTTGCACCCCAGTCTTGTTCTATCTGTGCACATGTGAGTAATCCTCTGAGCAACCCTATAACACTATGTTCTTGCAAGGCAAAGCCTCTATTTGACTATCATTAACATGTATATTGTATCTGTCTTCAGCCTTGCATGGCAAAGGTGTATGGTACCCTGCCCTTCTGAGAAAACATGTTTGACAGCAATAGCAGAACCTATGTAGGGTCTAAGTGTATCAGGAAAACCTCATTTTGTCTTATCATGTCTTATCATGTCTTAATGCATGGCTAAGACAGGTTAAGACAACCTTGTGTTAAGACAGATGTGTCTTAATTCAGACAGGTCCCATTCTTAACAAGAACATTTCTTAACCTAAGACAAGGTCATAAAACAAGATAGATAAGATGTACAAAAAGTTATTTTAAGATGGAACCAAAGATGCCTAAGAGACATATTAAGACAGAAAAGATAAATACAAGTCCAGCTTCATTGTGATAAGATGGCACAAAGACTTATGGTTAAGACACAAAAGACAAAAATAAAATTCCAAACAGGTAGGTAAAAGACACATAAGACATATCTAAGATCTGTATCCTTGTCTAGTCCTCATCCTCATCTCATCCTTGTCTCACCCTCATCCTTGCCCTTATCCTTGCCCTTGTCCTCGCCTATGCCCTTGTCCTTGCCCATGCCCTTGCCCTCATCCTTGCCCTCATCCTTACCTGTGCCTGCGCCCTTGTCCTCACCCACACCTGCATCCTAGTCCTCACCTGCACCCATGCCCTTGTCCTTGCACATGCCCTTGTCCTTGTTCTTGCACATGCCCTCACCCTTATCTTCACCACATGGTGATGGTTGTGTGGTGGTGGTGGCAGTGGGTGGTCATCCTTGTCACATGGTGCTCATTGTCATGGCCCCAGGTCAATTGACAGGTGGTGCCATAGCATTCCAAAAAGGTTAGTGACCTGGTGGTGGGGTGGGGTGATTGATATGCTTACCTGACAGATACCCTACCAGGTCTCCTAGCACTTCCAGTCTCTCAACCCCTCACATCTGATGGACGTGGACATGGTGGTGGTGGTGGTGGTGGTAGATGGTGGACATAGATGCAGATGTGGTGAGGTGGACATGGAGGACATAGAGGGGTCAATGCGGTGTATGAGGGTGTTGGGCACAAAGACAGACACCAAAAGAGAAAGATAAAAAACATATGCAACTCTCTGGGCAGCACAAGGCCATGCTTTGCCCAAGACCCCACCCCCCCACAAAATCAAATGAAATAACAAAAAAGGGTTAGAGGCTCACACATAGTAGTAGCAAAAGAAGAGGGCAGGAGGCGATACATCTCAGAGGCAGCATCATGGAGGGGGGATGTGGACATGGTATGGTGGTAGTGGTGGAGGTGGTGGAGGTGGTGGTGGTGGAAGTGATGCAGTAGTGGTGGTGGTAGATATGGAGGTGGTTGACGTGGAGGTGGTGGTGTTGGATGTGGGGCAGGGGGTTAGTGATGGAATGGGGGGTTGGGGGGATTTATATGCTTACCGCAGGCCTCCTGGTACTTCATCAATTAACCCCAAACATCCCCTCACATCCCATTTGGATGGGGAGGGGGGGTGTATAAAAAAATAACTAAAAAAAAAAGTTAGTACAAAGTTTTGAGGAAAACACACTGGGAGATTTTGAGGCCAGAGTGAAGTAGTGAATGTTGGAAGTGCAGCCACAATGGCTAGCAGCCCATTGGGGGTATTAGTCAGCCCCAGGTTAGGGCACATCACTACTATACTTACTTTTACCTTTTTACACACAACATACTTGCTTTACCTATCAGTAGAGTATATATACACTCCTTCATATTGAGTCCACTGGGCTTTTCAGCCCCTCCACCTTCAATAGATTATGAGACCTGGTGTCTCTAGGTACTCTACATTCCAAGCAACGCTGAGTTAAGCATCCATGTCATCACACACTCAAATTGAGATACACTAGGAAGTCCCCACCATAAGGCAGCAATGCTCCCCCAGCTGGAGCCGTGACGCTATTACTGCCACACTCAATGAGTCATCAATGACACTGCGACCATGACACCTCCCTTGGTGGGGGGACCAGCTCCACACCATAGATACCTTGGACTCACCTAGACAACCACGGCCATAACAACAGCAAGTCCACAGGCTGATTATAAGTGAACAGAAAGGGTTCAAACTTGCCTGTATGACCTTGGCCTTCCTTCAACCTCCTCCTCTGGGACTGCCTCCAGCTAGGCAACACATGAGCGAGCAGGAAGTGCACAAAACTGACAGCACAGGCCCAGCCTTCCTTTGACCTCTGAAGCAACCTCTGACTTCTGCCACCCATGCATGCACCTGTCCCATGTTCAACAACAGGGTTCCAGGCCTCTCTGAGGCCTTCACAACCTTCCTTGTCCATTTCCGGCTTGCACACCACTAGTCAAAGTCTCCTATACAGGAGATGGTTCCATTGCTGCATGATGCTCAAGCCAATGCCTTGTGGGCTACCCCAAACGTGACGTCACATCCACTGAAGGGGGCCCAGAAATGCTTCACATTCATTGTTTTACAATCATTTTTTCATCAAATCTGATGCCATGGAAGCAGGGGGCACATCTGCAATGACAGCACAGGATCAACATCCTCCTGGCTTGCACGTGAGACATCCATCAACAGACTCATCCTTACCATCAGCAAGGCATACAATATGCCACCTGGCCACAGCCCAGCCTTGGCCACTATGACCTTGTGCATGCCCTGGCTCCCCTCATTGGCCTTACATGGCCACATCTCATATCAGCACTCTGCTAATGCAAGGCAACCTGTCCAAAGCACACCTGAGTCACATGCAGACCAACCTGTGACAACATCAGCACCATGCAAATGCATGTGGAATGCAAAAGCACCCCAATGTGCCCACCTCGGCAGCAGCTCAAGGCACTACCACAGTGTGCATGTGCCTATGCACCGGCTTGCCAGCCAGCTCCCACACCCTCAACCACCTCCATGCTACTCAGAATGTACCATGTGCACATTGACTCACAAGGACAACCACCTATGTAATGGTAGAAGCACAGTCATACTGCTAGAGTGGCCCTCCATGCATGCCAGTGTAATGCAGGCAGAAGCCCATTGGCAGCCCACTAGCAAATGCCAATGGCTTGCCATGCTTGAATGCTGGTACCCATGTTGCAAAGTTGAAATACGCAACCTTGAGGTGATGAAACATGCTGTGGAGCACACAGGAACAGGGAGGGCCATCCCCAACAAGGGGACACACCATGATGAGGGGCACTTCCCTTGCCTGTGCTGGCCCTTGCATGCTCCTCTGGTCTGCCCCACATATGCACATGTCCTTCGTGCTTGCCACCAACATGTATGAGCCCCTGCTCACCCTGCACACCATCAAGTGCTGCCCACACATGCTCTTCTGGCCAGGCAATCCACACTACATCATGCTACAATGCACCAAGACCTGGAGGGCAGCACATAGTCAGTACCAATAGCCTCAAAGGCTACTCACCATCTGCTGCCATGCCACGCAACTTGCATCCCAAACACACAGTCCATACACATTGATTCAAGACAATGCCCTGCATACTATACACTGTTTGGGCTGAGGGGGTGTGTTGGAAGTGCAGCCACAATGGCTAGCAGCCCATTGGAGGCATTAGTTAGCCCCAGGTTAGGGTGCATCACTACTGTACTTACTTTTACCTTTTTACACACAACATACTCACTTTACCTGTTAGTAGAGCATACATACACTCCTTCATATCGAGTCCACTGGGCTTTTCAGCCCCTCCACCTTCAATAGTGAAGTGGTGGTGGTGGGAGTTGAACATTGACAGTGAAAATTTATGCGTAAAGTTGAACCAAAGTCAACCATGGGAGTTCCGACTTAGAGATGCAATTTGATGCATCAACACATTGCATCAACTTTCTAAGTTTGACTTCTCTCACCTTTACCTTATGTAAGGCGATTTTTTCTAGGTTGCCTCCTCCATCCCATTAAAAGGGACACAAGGCTTACCTTTGGGCATAGGAGATCACATAGGGATCCTTTCTCTTCCTTGTCTCCTCCTTGCTGGTCCATCCTCTTCCTCCATCCTCCCACCTCCATCCTCCTGCCTCCATCCTCCTCGCTGGTCCCTCCTCCTCCATCCTCTGTCCTCCCACCTCCATCCTCCCTCCTCACTGGTCCTTCCTCCTCCTCCCTCCTCCCTCCTCCTTGTCCCTCTTCCCTCCTCACTGGTCCCTCCTCACTGGTCCCTCCTTGCTGGTCTATCCTCCTCCTCCCTCCTCCCTCCTTGCTGTCCTTCCTCTCTCCTTGTTGGTCCCTCCTCCTCCATCCTCCATCCTCCCACCTCCATCCTCCCTCCTCACTGGTCCTTCCTCCTCCTCCCTTTCCTCCCTCGTCTTCTTGTCCCTCCTCCCTATCCTTGCCTATTCTTGCCTCTTGCCAATGGCCACCACTACACCACCTGTCTGTCTGCCCCTCTTGTGCATCAATCTCAATGTGAAGGGGGTTGTCCTACACCACCTGGTCCCCTTCTCCCTCCCTCCCTCCCTCCCTCCTTCTTCTCTCCCTCCCTCCTTCTTCTCTCCCTCCCTCCTCCCTCCCTCCTCTCTCTCTCCTTCCTTCTTGCCTCTTGCCCCTATCACACCCAGGCAGCCCCTGTGGGCCAGAAGGTGAGCCATTGCTCACCACTGTGCAGCAGGGGCTCCAAGTTTGGTATGGTGTCACGCAGTCCATCCGAGCACTGCCACCACTGTGTGGCTTGTCCTGCTGCTGCTCCCCTCCCCCTCTCCCCCCCTGCCACTGCCAGTGCCTGGCTCTCACCCCTACAACACCCAGGCAGCCCCTGTGAGCCAGAAGGCGAGCCATTGCTTGCCACTGTGCAACAGGGGCTCTGAGTTTGGTAGAATCAGGACACCACCAGTGCTGATGCAACCACCACCACTACACAACAACCTGCAAGGACAACAAAGACCACAACACAATGACCGTGAGGAGTGCAATGCAAGGACTGCAAGGATAGCAATGTGAGGACTGCAAGGACAGTGATGTGAGGACAGCATGGACAGTGGTGTGAGGACAGCAAGATGGCAATGCAAGGACAGTGAAGACAAGGAGGACAGCAATGTGATGACAGCAAGGACAGTGACAAGAGGACTGTGGAGATGGCGAGGACAGCAATGTAAGGAGGGCAGTCAGGATAGCAACATAAGGAGGACAGCAAGGACAGCAATGTGAGGAGGATAGTGAGGACAGCAACATGAGGAGGACAGCAAGGACAGCAATGTGAGGATGACAGTGAGCTATGAGACATTATGGTAAATATAAAATTCCAGTTCTTAAGTACATCTGTTTCATCTTTGTATTGTACAACATCTTATTGTCTTAAATAAATGTCCCTGTCTTAACCAAGAGCATGGTTCTTAACAGGGTATTTGGTCTTAAATAACTTTGTGTGTCTTAAGCAACTGCACCATCTTAGTGGCTGTCTTATTGTCATTTGCATGGGAATGTGCCACATGACATTTTTATTTAAAAAAACTCCAAACTTTCAAGTGCCATATCTCAGCCATTTCTTGATAGATTTCTTGATAGATTTCCACCACACTTGGTGTGTCCCTTTGAGTATGAGTACTACTTGCAAAACTACAAAGAGGCCTCCAATTCTTGCTTTTTAAAAATCAGATTTTGGCATGAATTTGAGGATTTTGGAATGCAACACTTCTAGCACATGAAATACTTCATGTAAAACCACCAAACCTTGTTTGCAACTACTTTAATATGTCCTTTAGCTCCTCAAAAAAACCCAGGATGGTAGGGTGCATTAGTGGCATGTAGGAGCTCCTAAAAAATATAGCATTCTAGTATCTAAAAGAATGCAACAGTGAGTACAAGGCCAAAATCCCCCTGTAAGGCTTGAAATTTTTTAATCATTTCCCTAGCATACTGAAGTAGTTGCAAACAAGGTTTCATGGTTTTACATGAAGTATTTCATGTGCTAGAAGCATTGCATTCCAAAATCATCAAATTCATGCCAAAATCTAATTTTTAAAAAGCAAGAATTGGAGGCCTCTTTGTAGTTTTGCAAGTAGTACTCATACTCAAAGGGACACACACCAAGTTTGGTGGAAATCTATCAAGAAATGGCTGAGATATAGCACTTGAAAGTTTAGAGTTTTTTTAAATAAAAATTTCATGTGGCACATTCCCATGCAAATAACAACAACATGTAGCTTGGTCTTATTCTGTCTTTTGCAATATTTGCTAAGACAAAAATAAGACAAAAATTATGTCTTTGTTGTCTTAACTGTCTTATTAAATGCCTAAAACAACAAAGACATGCATGAAAAGATGGCACTAGGTTTTCCTGATGCCTGTTGTTGTCCCTGGGCACAAGAAGGTTCATCAACCATTTATTTCAGCCTTTGTAACTGATGCAAAGTTGAATCTTGCAGAAAATGATGCTGCCATATCACAGCATGCTCATCCTTCAAACTTTTTCCCATCACCTCAGCCAGACTACTGGTGGAAAACTGGTTCATGGCCTAAAGTTTACCAGCCCCTCTCCACATCCTTGTGCTGCCATAGTGCTTTCCATTCTTGCTGTGAGCATTGCCATTCTATCTTAGTCTCTTGAGCTTTGATGAGTCACATTCAGGTTAGGTGAGCTTTTGACTTGTGGGCGAATGATGCCATCACTGTCAGCACCCTCAGGCAAAACAGCAAGTGGCCTAAATTCAAAGCTCACAAGACTAACAGCACAAAAAAGGCTGAATCAACTCACTATGCACAGTTTTCTGCTAACAACTGGGGCGATATGGCCATGTACTAAGGTAGAAGTCACCAGGATCCCACACGGGTTATGTAAGCCCCTAAACCCTATATAAACCCTAGGGTTACATCATGTGACTGTGTCAAAAGCGAGAGGGGCCCAACTCCATGTCAAAATATTGCAATCCCAGTGTGCGTGCACTGGCTTCTAAGTAAAAATTATACTCTATATTGTACTTATGGCCCATTTTCCTTGAGCATAGCTATCATATTGGGTGGCAGTGTGCAATGTCCATGATACTTCTTGTTGGCCCAAGTGGCTTGTCAGCTGGGAGCCCTGCTTTGTAAGCTGTAATAGTCACATGGTGCTTACTAAGCGATCACATGTGTGTGTCAAAAAGCATCACAAGTTTTTTCAACTTTGCATTTTCTGAGTCTAAGAAGTGAGATATTGCATGTAAAACAATAAAAAAAAAAAGGCTAAGGCTCATTCAAATCAGAGAATTTTAAAAAGTTTGAACCCATCATGCAAAGCTATCTAGGTAACCTTTTATTCTTGGGTGTAGAATGTCCTTCTGATGCATTTTTGCATGAGGAGTTAACAAGTATTTACAAGCCCAAATATTGGGTTAGGCTAGGGTTTATCGCTTACATAACCCATGCAGGATCCCAGTGACTTCTACCTTACAGTATATGGGGTGTGTCAAGAAGATCACTGAGAATGAGTGGGATGTCATTATCAACAAGGTGATGCCATTTATCAAACAGGCTGTTGGAGCCACTGGCAGTTCAGTGTCAGAGGCCACAAATGAAGAAGAGGCATTCTAGATGTGCAAAGTCTCTGATGATTCAGAGGAAGAACTGGAAGTGCATAACTCATGCATCTCAGCTGTGTGCTCTTGGGAATGACATACTTTTCAAGCCTCCTTCTGCTCATGTGGGCAATTCTAACTTCCATCACAGATATTTTGAACCAAATTTTCAGCAACAACTATACCCAGTGCCCTGGTCTCTGCCCCCAAACTTCCACCATCATGGCAATAGTCCAAATAACTTTGCTCACCACTGCTTGTTGCCACCCCACCAGCTGAGCTACCATGACAAGGCATTGACCTTTGAAGAGGGGCCAAGGCCAGGCTGGAACCCTTGCCATCACACATGTAAGGATTCTTTTAAGCATGATGGTCATTCTACTGGACCTTCACATCACTGTTGTACTGTAGAAGAGTAGTTGGTAAGTTTTAAAGTTATTCCTTTGACCAAATACTGATTACAACAGGTATTTTGTTTATGTAGTGTTTAGAATGAGCTATAGCACTCCCAAGGGAAAATAGAGTACCCAGTTTTACCATTTCGTAGAAGAATGTGATGTTTCTGCTAGATGTCATAATTATATGTTCCTTAAAAGTGCTTGGTGGTGTCTTGGACCACATTAGAAGCTGGTCTGAGTGATCTTGGACACACATGGATCAATCACTTAAAATTGGCTGAATAACCTTAATAATACCCACTTGAGAGGACCTTGGGACTGTCTTAACATACTAGAACATACTTGGAAATGTCTTAACTGTTCCAAAGTTTGCTACCCTAATACTCACTTGAAACAGACCTTGGGACTGTCTTAACATACTGGAACATACTTGGAAATGTCTTAACTGTTTCAAAGTTTGCTACCCTGATACTCACTTGAACTGCCTTGAAGTTTAGCTTGGTTTGTCTTAATGCTCCTTGGATGCCAAGCACATTCAAGTAATTTTAAGATGGGGGGACATAGCTTAAAACTACTTGGAGCCCTTAAAGCCCTTGGACAACTTTTTAAGTGCGTTTAAGATGGTTTTAAGCATTTTGTAATTTTTCTGATGAAGTGGGTCCTCCCAATCAAGCTCAAGGCAGACAGCTCAATCAACAAGCACAAGGTGTGCATAGTAGTGCATTCAAGAGAACAACAGCAGACACACTAACAAAGGCATTGCCAAGTTGGACCATCTCCCCATGTAGTGATGTCAAGGTCTGGTTCAGTCTGGTTCAAGACCCCTTTTCTCCAAACCCTGAACCAGACCATTGGTCTGGTTCAGCCCCTCTGCCAAACCTTGAACCAGACCCTTGGTTCAGGTTCAAAAGGGTCCAGTTCAAGGTTCACTGCCTCTGAACCTTGAACCGGACCGATTTTTTGGTGGGGGGGAAGTTGAGTGCAAGGGAGCACCTCACACTGTGCAGAGATGCTAAGCGAGGCAGGCCAGAGGGGTGCTGAGCACGAGGCAGTGGCTCAGGCCAGAGGAGGAACCCTGCAGCATGCTGGGTCTCAGCTACAATGGGGGGGCACACATGCACATGGTGCTCCCCATAGCCAGGCATACTATATGTTACTGTACATTGACTCTTTCATTATCTCACTGGCACTTGCATCATTGTGCCCGATTGCATTCACAATTCGTGTGTACAGTACCTGTCATCTAAGCCCAAACCTGACATGCATCAATGCGTTGTTATAAGGCATGTGACATGTGACTCTAACTTGACTGACTACTGCCACCTCCCTACTCCCGTGGTCTCTATAGATAACAAACAAGACAATGACAACCAGAAGAGGGCGATGAGAGGAAGGACAAATGAGTGCATGACGGGAGCCCAAACGACTTGCAGCCCAAATGACATGTCGTTTGGGCCCCTGGTACATTTTTGTCTCCTTTTCTTTCTTTATCCACTGACGGTATGTTTTTTTATTTTCTTTCATTAGGATCTAAACTACTTCCCACCAGCCTTGCTTGTTAATGACACCTCTGCCGCCGCCTATGAGACGAGACCCACACCCATGAGCAACTGCTCATGGGGTGGATTGCCCCCAGCCCTGACAATGCAGCTCCTGTACTTGAGGGGGTCTGCAATTGCAGGTCCTCCTAGATGCAGGAGCTAACTTACAGGGTGGGAGAGAGCGGGCCCCTGGCCTAGTGTTGCCACAGCTCATGAGCCACTGGGCCATTTTGGCCTGAGCTGAGCCGAAAATTGGGCCAAATGGCCCAGTGGCTCATGAGCTGTGGCAACACTACCCTGGCCCCCTCAGCCACTACAACAAGCCCACGAAAACACCGCCACACTGGCAAGCAACTGCCCGCAGGTGGATCCCTACAAGACAATGCCCACACCCGTGAGCAGCTGCTTGTGGGGTAAGAGGGGGCATAAGTGCCCCTTCCTGGCCTACCTCAGCGGTTACAATGGGCATGTTGACACCACCATGGGCGCACCCATATCCCAAGCACCCAAACTGCCTTCGATGGAAGACAGAGAAAGGGCAGAGGTGAAGGCAGAGGGGTGTCAAGAGACCCATGTAGGGAGATACCTGCCAGGTAAGCACCAGCAGATGTAGTGTTGCCATAGCTCATGAGCCACTGGGCCATTTGGCCCAATTTTCAGCTCGGCTCAGGCCAAAATGGCCCAGTGGCTCATGAGCCATGGCAACACTAAGCAGATGCTCAACTGGCACCACTTTACTGATAAGTACCTAACCTTGTAGGGTGGATTGCGAGTGCATGCAGCAATCAATGCTGACAGCAATGCCCTCAACCAGGTGCAGGGGGCACCGCTGGTGGGGTAGCAGTTCCCTACCCCACCACCTCTGAGACAACACCCACCCCTGCCACTTCCAAGATGACACCCACCCACAAGCCACTGCTCACAGTTCCAAGACATACGCTTCCTGCACAGCCCGAGTCATCCTCAATATCTCCAGCATCCCAGATTGACCAAGTGACACAGGAGGGCCACCTGGACCAGTTACCCCCGACAACGAGTTTGAGCAGGTAGTTGCGGATGAGGAGCCACCACCATCACCGCTTACTACAGCACCACACATGCGACGCCCCACCAAAGAGGAGAGCCCAGATGGAAGAGGGAGGATGCCAGGAGGCATGCCTAGCCCCAAATGGACACAGCCTGATTGGCAGGGGAGGCAAGGGCATGGCGCTAACATCAGACAGACACCAGCAGCAGAACTCGACTATGCAGCAGCAGCAACTGCAACAGGAGGCGGGCATGGCAATCTGAGGACCATAGACGAGGCAGGGACAAGGGAGACAGTGCCACGGCCAACGAACAAGGTGGCCAGTGGTGAGTCTCCCAGATCGAGCTCAAGCCAGACTGACCAATTGATGAGCACACACCTGTAGCAGCTAATATTTTATATCAGACACTGCATTTATGCAGTTAGTGTTGAGAAATCCAGGAAACATAAATGCAGACCTTCCAAAAATGGTAACATCTGACTAATACTGTATTTGGCTTGATTCTGTCTAAGATTCCTAAAAAGGGGATTCTGAGTCAGCATTACTAAGCCAATATATGAGCTGGACAAAAAACACAGTAATCAATCAGATTTTAAAATAGATTAGATAGATTAGATAGAAAAGATAGAAAAGATAGATCAAATAAAAT
>QFDX01000362.1:0-29391 GCA_003315875.1 Lactifluus piperatus | reverse complement strand
GCTCATTTGGCCCAGCTTTGTCCCCGCTGAATCCGCGACACTCGGGATCGTAGATAAGAGTGCGTGGTGAGCGACTGCGGTGCAGTTTTCTGATTCTCATGCGCAGTCTTTACCCGCGTTCAAACCCGCGAGTCGGTTTCCAAAGTAATCTCAAGCAACTGTGAACCTGGGCATCTGCTAACCCTCATGCAACTTTTGGTTACGATGTGATCCATCAGGTGCAATCGGCTTTCATGATCGATCTCAATCAAGTATCTCTGGCCTTGCGAAACGCCACTGCGCACTCCCTGATACTATTAGACGAGTTCGGGAAAGGAACAACTGCTGCAGGCTCGTACATTTCCCTGGACTTTGTGGAGACTAGCTTTAGATAAACGATCGTCTCTTCCTCTGCCTCTCTTTCGGTACGTCTTGGGGTGTTTACTCAAACAGATGGCGCTGGCCTCTTCGCTGGAATCTTGAAACATTTGCTTGCGCGCGGCTCCGACTGTCCAAAGGTGATAGCTACGACACACTTTCACGAGCTTTTCTCCACGGGCCTGCTCGAGCCTCAAAAACTACCGATCACTTTTGTCCATATGGAGATCATGTTTACTACGCGCAGCGGTGAGATCATTGACAGCAGCTCCTCCAGCGTGACCAAGGGTGAAAGTGTCACATACCTCTACAGGTCGGTTTCAAACCACTCGTGCCCTTTGGAATGCTCATGCCATAAGGCAGGGTTGTGAATGGGCTCTCCCTCGAGTCGCATGCGGCACGCTGTGCGGAGCTATTCGGTGTCCCGGCCTACGTTGTCCAACGTGCGCAATATGTAACGTACGACATCTGCAGAAGATTGAAGGGTGATGATGACCCACACGAAACTTCTGCTAGGGAGTTACTTTCCATGCACGAGCTTCCTAAGCTTTTAGATGAAGCGATCTCGGAGGAAGAGCAACTGGATATGGATCTCGCGTCGGCGGTGTGCCAACGGTTTCTGGAATGGGACTTGGGGACTCAGGCTGCTCAGTTAGGTGATGTCAGGGAAAAACTGGCAAACGTTTTGGGTCGAGATGTGGGTCGGTCTGATGATCAATGAACGGTTAGGCCGGGCATTGTAGTTGATAAATGGCATTCGGTTCCGCAGAATACCGATTTTTATCTGGTTCCTTCTCCTAGGAGAAAATGAGAAAGATATCTGATAGAGCAAGTCAAATATACCTGCAAGATCTACAGAACGCGACCACTGGCGCGAATGGTCTCAGTAACGACATTGCTTATTATCATCTGCGGGCCTAGCGGTCTCAACAAAACGAAGCATTGAATGGCTTCCCTTCGATCGATGGCAAAACTCGGGCGCGCGATTGTAGAATTCCTTGGTCGTGGTGATAAAGGGAGGAGAGCCGCAAGATGCCTTTATGGCATTAGCATGCCAGAGCATGACAGTGCCGTCAAAATTTTTCGGACAGACCTGTAGCGTTTGAACCTCGTTGCAATATGGAAATCCTTTTTTTAACACATCTCATTTCAGCCTGAAGAGGAGTACTTTGGTACTGATTTGTAAACCACCGGAGCGATTACATGGAACTCACCCCCGTCATTTTGCTCAGGCTGGGCCCTAATCCAAACTTCATGGTGAATAAAAAGCGTTGGGTAACTCACAACTCTGGACTTTGAGCCCCCTCTCCGTCCTTTCGTCGACTATGACTGCAAGCGTATCACTTTCCACAGGAATCTGGCGTTGGGTAGGCGTTACACCTGCCCCTCTCCTGAATGTTATAATTTTGACAAGCTCGGGCACGTCCACGCACTCCATCACCTCGTCAGCCACCTCCTGTGCAGAAGGTACTTTTACCCTCCATGATGGAAAGACATGGATCCGTAAGGTAAATATATTACCTGCGCGTCGCGCATGACGCACATCCGCAAATGTCTGTCTGTCTCCTGCTGGCCATCATCAGCACTACTATTTTCTGGCGAGTCCTCCTGTGTCGCCCCCTTTTTTTTGTTTTTGGAAAGCGCTTTTATTCTCGGTAATTTAACTTGTTGCTAGGTACTAAGAATAAAATAATTAGATAGAAGGAGATTTACCATCAGCTTAATCTAATCGACGCTGTAGCTGGTCCGGGGGCCGGGTGAGGAAAAAATGCAGTTAGGCATGTCTCCAGTAGGGGACAGTGTGGGACTCAGGCTGTTTGGGGCGGCCTCCTACCCACTAAAACCTCACTGTTGCTCATTCAGTTATTGGGGAGTTCTTTTTTCAGTACTTTTCCCATGTGTTGATTACTTCTTGGGTCGATCTTCTGTTTCTTAATATTTTGGTTGTGATAATCTTATCTTTGGTTAACCATCAGTTGATAGCAGTAAGCCATCTAGCACGGATCTCATGGGGTAGTGGTGAGCAGGTTGGGTAGGGAGCGTGAGGGAAGGGGTTGTGGTTCAGCTCTTGGGACAAAGGGGACAAGGAGGGCGGTGATTTAATTGGGCACGAGTCACGTGGCGGTGGCATGTGGGTCGTGCTGGGAGGTCCTAGGAGGGGGGAGGTGTGCTCAAGTTGAGAGGCCTGATAGTGGTCATTACCGAGGGTATTTAAGCCAGCATGTTTTGGTTGTGTGCCGCTTGTGCTCTGAGTTTATGGGGCTTGTGGGTTGCTGGTATCTCTACTGATTATTAGTATAGTTAGAGTACTGACAGGTCTAATGGTGCGGGGTACCGTGACTACCCATGATCGATGAGGAAGGGGGGGGGTTCCCTTCACCTCGGCCCAACGCAGGCCTGGGTCTCCTCGATGAACTTGGCCAAGGCCTCTCCCCCTGCCTTGGTCCCGAATATAATGTTTGGTGAGAGGGAAGTATGAGGTGTGTTCAAGTTCCTACTAGCCTGAGGTATCGCTTCGGGGCAGGTATGAAAATCAAGCGCCGTCTGCGTCTATGCCTCACTTATCCAATCACTTGACCGTGAGCTTATCAGTTAAAGGCTATACACCCTCAGCACTAGCCAACTACCCCCAGATCCCTCACCACCGTCCGACCACCCCTCACAAGTCAAAAACTACACATACCCAATCTCCTAGCTCCATGCCCGAGACAACACCTTCATCTTATAACCTTCATTTGATCTCCAAAGCATTGTCCGACTATGCCAAGCAGACCGGCATAGACCTCACAACAAACCCATTCGCAGACGAGCTCCAGAATTTTGACTCTGTCGATGCTATCTCTCAGCTACTCCAAGACAGAGCAAAGGCGTTCAAAATGTATCGGGACGAACATCGCAAGTTGATCAACTGCCTCAGCCCAGTCTTCCAGTTCCTACTTGCGTTCTCTGGTACCCTTGGCGATGCCCTTGTTGTCGTGAGCATCACTGAGTCGGACCCTTTTTAACCATTCCAACTCTACGCTACCCCTTTCAGGCGCCGTTTCCACCTGCGAAAGCAATCTTCGTCGGAGTCGATGTCTTCCTGGCAGTATGTATTCCTCTCACCTTCGACGGCATTATCCTCACATCTCAGTCGATCAGGCTGCTTGCGGTGTCACTACGAGTTATGACGCGCTTGTAGATATCTTTGAGCGTGTAGGGAGTTTCCTGAAACGACTTCACATTTACACCGAAGTCCAGTTCACGCCTGCCATGACGGATATCATTGTGAAGATTATGGTGGAGGTACTGTCAGTACTTGCCTTAGCAACGAAGGAGATAAGCCAGGGCCGTTTCAGTGAGTAGATCCTCTCTCTCAAGTTCTTCATTTCTGGACATGCTGTTGGGAAATTCGTAAAGAAATTATCAGGAGAAAGTAAAATCGAGGCTGTGCTGCGGAGGTTGGCACAGCTCACCGACGAAGAAGCTCGGATGGCCCAAGCCCTGACTCTCCGTGGGGTCATGGGCGGTACGTAACCCTGGCATTTTACTTGTTGAATGAGCTGAACAGTGATCCTGTTAGACAAGAGGTTACAAACAGAGATCCGATCTTGGCTTTCCCCTCCAGATCCGTCGGAAAATCATAATATTGCACTGGGGCTTTGTAAGGATGGGTCTGCCACTGGCACGTGGTTTGTCGAAGGTGTCTTTGAGGAATGGAGAAATTCTGGATCACTCTTGTGGATATATGGTAAACGTGCGTGGTGATTCGACTTGTAATCTTACACAGACTGATGGCTGCCTACTATCCCACCATGATTATGTAGCGGGATCTGGAAAGAGTGTGTTGTGGTATGTGTCGCGCCAATCATGTAATCCTAGCGTGATTGAATTTTTCAACCAGCTCCACAATCATTGAAGCAACCGAAGCAATTTCAGACACCGAATCAGCCCTGATGGCATATTACTATTTCGATTTTAGAGACAGCGCAAAGCAGGGCGTCCGTGGATTGCTCAAGTCGTTCCTTACCCAGCTCAGCTCTACTTCCGCTCGTTGCAGCCGCATTCTTTCCGACCTATATTCCTGGCATCACTCTAGATCTCGCCAGCCTAGCGATGGTCAGCTTAAGCAATGTTTAGTGAAGATGCTGTCATTCCCCGAAGCACCCACGACTTATATCATCATCGATGCCCTGGACGAATGTCCCAAGATCTCTGACGTGGGGTCCCCTCGCAAACACGTCTTGAAACTTGTAGAGGAGCTACTCAGTTTACGACTCTCAAATCTTCGCCTATGTTTGACGAGTCGTCCCGAAGCGGATATCATTCCTATTCTCGAGCCTTTGGCCTCCAACCCTGTGTGCCTTCATGACGAGATTGGACAGAGAGAGGCCATTAGGGACTATGTTAAAACGGTGGTTCACTCTGACCCCTGGATGAAGAAATGGAGAGCGGAGGATAAAGAATTGGCGGTCGATACACTTGTGCGGAAGGCTGACGGAATGTAAGTTGTGAACATCACACGCCTTTTTGTTGCTTATGCGACTCAAATAGGTTTCGATGGATTGCCTGTCAGCTGGATGTGCTCCGTCACTGCTTTCCCGCAAGCCTCCCTGACGCTCTGAATGAATTACCCGACACATTGGATGAAACGTATGAGCGTATTCTGCTAGGGATTCTGCCAAGAAACCGAGAATATGCGCATCGGCTCCTGCAATGCCTTACTGTGGCGATCCGACCTCTTCGGGTTGAGGAGCTCGCAGAGGTTCTTGCCATCCGCTTCGAGCCCGGAAAGCATCCAGAATATCATCACGGTTGGCGGTTGGAGGACTCTCGAGAAGCTGTTTTATTCGCATGTTCCAGTCTAATTTCGGTTGTCAACGTGGATGGGTCACAAATCGTCCAATTTTCCCATTTCTCTGTCAAAGAATTCTTGACATCAGGCCGCCTTGCCAAAGCAGGGGAGGGCCTATCCAGCTATCACGTCCTTCCACAAGCGGCACATCTGATCCTCGCACAGGCTTGCCTGAGCACTCTACTCCGATTAGATGACCAAGTTGACAAAGAAAGGATAAAGGAGTTCCCACTGTCGATCTACGCAGCTCAATACTGGGTCAAGCATGCTCAATTCGAGAATGTATCGCCAAGCATTGAAGAGCTTATGGAGGAGCTGTTTGACGCAGACAAGCGGCATTTCTCAACGTGGGTGTGGATATTCGACGTGGATCGACCTTGGGATTGGGTGGAACACATGTCGAGCGAGCACCCAACGCAGCCGGAAGCAGCTGGGTTGTATTATGCCTCGTTGTCCGGTTTCCGTGGCGTTGTAGAACACCTCATTTCCAACTGTCTGGTGAACATCAATGCTTTTGGAGGCATCTACGGCACTGCATTACATGCTTCCCTGATGAAGGGATATTTCGACATTGCCGTGCTATTGCTTGAGCACGGCGCGGAGGCGAATGCCGTAGACGACCTGGGCTGGAGTCCGTTGAATCTCGCATCAATCAGGGGACGTCTTGACATTGTTGAATTCTTATTGAATTTCCAGCCAGACGCAAATATACATGATGGTGATGGCAAGATGGCAACGGATGTGGCGTCGCGCACAGAAGAACCGGAGGTTGGGCAAGTATCGCTACGTTATGGCGTAAATGTGAACTCCCGTAATAACAACGGCTGGACCCCATTGCAATCAGCTTCGCGATACGGCCATTTGGATATCGTGCGGATGTTACTCGAGAATGGCGCTGCAGTGGACTCCTGTGACGACGACGGCTGGTCCCCATTGCTTTTGGCGTCGCCATACGGCCATTTGGATATCGTGCGGCTGTTACTCGAGAATGGCGTTGCAGTGGACTCCCGTACCGACGATCGCTGGACCCCATTGCTTTTGGCATCGCGATATGGCCATTTGGGTATCGTGCAGCTGTTACTCCAGAACGGCGCTGCAGTGGACTCCCGTGCCGACGATGGCTGGGCCCCATTGCTTTTGGCGTCGCGATACGGCCATTTGGATATCGTGCAGCTGTTACTCCAGAACGGCGCTGCAGTGGACTCCCGTAATGACGACGGTTGGACCCCATTGAAGTCAGCTTCGGCATCCGGCCATATAGATGTCGTCCGACTATTACTCAAGAATGGCTCTGCCGTGGACTCCCATGACCACAGTGGCTGGACCCCGTTGTTGAACGCTTCGGGACATGGCCATTTGGATATCGTGCAGCTGTTACTCGAAAATGGTGCTTCTGTAGACTCCTGTAATAACGATGGCGACACCCCATTGAACCTGGCATCGCAACACGGCCATCTGGGCGTCGTGCAGTTGTTACTCCAAAACGGCGCAGCTGTAGACACATGGAACAGTCAAGGCTTCGCTCCATTACATTCAGCGTCAAATTCCGGATATCTCGATATTGTACATCAGCTACTCGATCACCGTGCAATCGTCAACATGCACACAATGGGTGGAATGACCGCCTTGCATCTGGCATCCCATGTCGACAAACCCAATATTGTGGGCTTGTTGATCGAGCGTGGTGCTGATGTAAATGCCAGAGATGATGGGGGCAAGACTTCATTACATGTTGCGGCACAATCCGGGCATCTCAATCACGTGCTTCTGTTACTTAGCCACGGCGCAAATATAGGCGCACCTTGCGCGAAGATGCAGACCCCATTGCACCTAGCAGCGGCTAATGGCCATTCCGACGTTGTTGAGTTGCTCATCCGGCGCGATGCAGAGATCGACAAGGAGAACGAGGACAAGGAAACCCCACTGAATGAGGCACCGAGCAATGGGAAAATCCAGACTGCCCGTATACTGGTCAAATGCGGACCAAATGCAGGTTCGAAAGATAAAGACGGTTGTACACCATTGCACCTAGCAGCACAACAAGGGCTACTTGACATCGTTAAACTTCTTGTCCAGCTCGACGCAGATGTCAACATTAGGAATGGAGACAAGGAGACCCCACTAGATCTTGCCCGTAGAAATGGGCAACGCGGCGTCGCGAGCTTCTTGGCTGAACAGATGGGAGCACCACATCTGTATCGTATGGCCAGTGCAGGCATGACGGCGCTGGACATGGAACTACAAAATGCTGACTCCGCCAGTGTGGAGGTATCAACCAGCGGCAGTGAAGACGCAGCCTGCCTTGACAGCCCGGGCGCTTCCGAGTTGCTTACTGCATCTGAAAAAGGGGACCTCAACGTGGTACGGTCATTGCTTAGCCGCGGTGCAGACGTCAAAGAACGGAATACAATCGGCCAGACTGCATTGCATCTGGCATCAGGAGAAGGGAGTCTTGAAGTTGCAATATTGTTGATTCAGCGTGGCGCGAATGTGAATTGCAGGGACAAGTATGGGTGGACGCCGTTGCACTTCGTATCACGATACGGACATTTGGCTGTCGCGCGGCTGTTACTTGACAAAGGCGCCGATGTAAGCGCAGCAATGCCTGACCCCCGTACTGCATTGCATTTCGCATCAGACTTTGGTTATCTTGAGATTGTCAAGCTGCTACTCGAAAAGGGAGCAAATGTTCATGTGTGTGATGATGAAGGCCTGACACCAGCTCAACTTGCGTTAAGGAGCGGACAGCGGGAGGTCGTGCAATTATTGTCGGAGTATGGCGGGTACTGAGGTATGATTCAACATGATATTACTGTACAAGCTTCTCAAATACGCATTTTCTCAGAGCCCTGACATGAATACTATTTACATTACCCTAGAATGGATGCGAGGATATACTGGCAGATTTGGGACGCTGAACTCGTTTTCGGGCTTGCGTTTACCCCCGATTGCAATAATTTGAGTATGTAACAATACCAATTTGTAAAATTAGATGTCGCGTGATATGAGGAGCACTTGCGGCAACAGGAAAATGACTCAGACTTCCACCGGAACTTGGAGGTGACTGAGATAAGTGAGATTCTCGCGCGGGATGCTTCCAGATATCAATTTCCTCATACTGCTTACAGAACTCCATATCCATGGCCTAGCCCAGGTCATTGTATCAGTCTCCTCGCATATCCCGGAATGGGTTCCGTGGACATTGTGCTTTAGCACTGCCCAGTTTGAGCCTGTCAACGTGCAGAGCCACGTTCTTCTTTCTACTATTCCCCCCCTCTCTTGCTGCAAATGTGGGTGAGGAGGGGTATTGCCGGTTGATCGATGCACGGAATGCGAGCTAGCGAGATGCGAATGCAGGGTAAAAACACACGTTCTTCACGAGTTACTATCCAATCAGTACCCTACAACAGTCATAGTTGAACGTCGTCATGTGGTCGTAGTGTAATTCTCCGAGTGCCGCGGAGTGCGGACTACAGGTGGCATACTATTTTTTTGACTCCTTGTGGATCTCCACACCTGGCGGAGCGCCCATCGCTACCCGATTGTAAATTAATGAGCGAATAATACATCTGGAGAGGACTTTGGAATGCACGAACCCTGCTTGATAGCCCCATATATCAGGAATTGACCGGATACGAGGCCGGCTGTCATCACCATACGCGGGCCAAGACCCGCAAACAAGCCCTTAAACCCAGCCTGCTTTGCGAGAGTGCCAAGGCGATAAAGCATCGTGCCTTGTGGCCCATGGCCCTTATTTATCTGCGACAGCAGCGTATCTGCGGGTTGGGAGAGGATAGCAGCGGCAAAACCAGCGATGACGCCGCTGGTAAGCGAGATGGATAATTTGGAGGTAGGCGAAAGTTTGGCGCGGGTCTCCTCGGACATGTTCCGGAACGCAACCTCATGGCATAACTCATTGACTGTGAACTGACCGATCGCGTATGGAATCTGCCTGGACGCGAGATACACATGTATTGGGAAAAGCTGGGGCGAGCGGATCGCAAGGAAGACAAGTGCTCACTTGAAAAGGATGGGAATAAAACCGGCATAAAGATCGCGCACGCCACCTTCGCGTAAAAGACGTGTGAAACCAGAGACCAACCCGGTTGCGTAGCCTTGCTGCGAAACCATGCGAATGCGAGTTGCTTCTAGTGGTGTCAGAAGTATGTCCGCGAAGAATCTAAGCGCGCATGTGCCTGGCATCAAAGCTCGTGCGGTTGATTATACAATCACATGATACGGACTCTGCAACGCTCGCTGCGCCGAGGTATATCGCCGTGCGATACCTAACCGCCGTCTCCTGTTCACCGGCGAGAGTCACAAATTTCTGCTTCCAAAACTCATAACCGGCAAATTTAGCCCCACCCTGGACGAAATAGCCGACAGCGGTAGGGCCAAAGCCAGTCAAGAGTGTAGAGGGCCCTTCTTTCGCAACGATGAGACGGCCACCGGAAAAGAGGGAGTGGTGCGCAAGGGCAGGATCTATTTGGATGCGTGTCTTGATGACATCAATCGCTATGAAATACCGTGTATGAGCTGGAGGGGTGGTCAGGATGAGTGCTTACGGGTCATTGCGCCATGCGTTATGCTGCAGGGAGAAACAAAATCGCGAGTATGAATGACTGGCATCGGCTAGCAAAGGGTGGGCGTACGTTGCACATAGCGCTCCTACGAAAGTACTGGCATGTCAGAGATTTCTCAGACAGCTCGAGTCGTATACTATGCTGACCTGCGAGAAAGAAGTTGCCGTAGTTGGCAGGGGTGAATTGAGGAACATAGGGCGGGACGCTGGCGGTCTGCTTTCTTTCTTCTGGAGACATAATGGGGGGATTCGGAAGTACGCACTTGATTAATCATGAGGGTGACTCATCTACACGCGCTCGGCGAACTACGTCACATGGGCTGAGAACGGAGAACGGTAAACAAATCAAATGCCAGTAGAGGTCAAGATATGCCAACACAAACGTCAATCAATACAGATACAGTCCAGTCAATTGGAATGACGTCATACTCTAGGTATGTCCCGCCTCGATTCTTTTTTTCCCGTAATGTAACGACAACTAAACGTTGGTACGTTCGTCCGAAACCAGGGGAGCATCTCTCCCTCAATGTGAGGGCATTCATCGACTTTGAGCACTTGGATGCACGAAACAAGCTGGTCGTCATCCTGGTCCAGTAATCTATATCTCCCACCACCATCAGAAGCTGCCAGAGCAATCCTCTCCTTGACAATCCGCATCAGTGTGCCCGTTTTCAGGTTATAGGACTTGGAAAGGTCCAGCACACTAAGTGCAGGACACAAAATGGGTAGTTTAATAGGAACGAACTCTATGCTCTCGGATATCGGGACCCGAAGAAGTGTCGCATAGGGTTTTGACAAGGACTCTGTAACGAGTGCAAAGTTGTCATTGCCGCTGGCAACGTCGATGTTACACGTGAGCTGCAAAATTTGCAATTTAGGAGCTTGGAATAACATGGAACAGAGATCTGAGCCGCCAACGAGGCAATCCTCCACCGTCAGTTCGGTGAGTCCCGCGAAGGAAGTCCCTGGGTCATCGACAATACTTTTTAGCATCGCCTGCATATTTGGAATCCGGGAGAGTCGTAAAACTTGAAGTGAAGGAAGGCTCAAATTTGGACTATCGGAACGGAAGAGGTTCACACCATCGAGTTCGAGATGGTGTAGATGTGCCAATGTCAGGGTCTCCAAGGCTTCACGGTCGCCGGGAAAGCGTCTATGATTTGTTTGGTTTTCAATAACGAGCTTTTCCAAGTTAGGGTTGTTCTGCAGGAGCAGATGGACACATTCGAATCCGACATTAAACTCGGAGTCCCTGTACTCGAATGATGTGAGACCATGCAGGACTTTTGTAAGCGCCGTCCAATTACACCCCATATTGTTGAGGGTAAGTGAGCGAAGGTTCTCCCACGACCGGATGCCATATGCTTTGCTTCCCAAGAATACCGGCCCGCTAGAAACCGTTTGTGATACAGAGAGGGTTTCCAGATGTTGCATGCCCCGCAAGTCCACATTGCTCGTATCACCCTCCAATGCAACAAGGAATCGTCCCACATCCACATCCTCCAAATGGCATACTTTGATATACTCCAAATTCAGGCCTCGCAGCTCTGCTAGGATGTGGTCGCGTGCCGTCATATCGTCAGGGTGTATCCAAACGTCCCTCGATAAGATAACTTCTCCAAGAGACTTGCGGATAGTCAACATTGCAATCCGCCCGCATGATCGTTTGCGCCACTCCCGCGCCTTGCGAAGCGCTTTCTTCGGCAGTCCCGCAAGCACCAATGAACGCCAGAGAATCGGTTGCGAAAGTGCAACCTGGCGCCATCGACGACAGACTTGAGAGAGGATGACAGGCCTCCCTGCAAGCTCGAACACCGTCAAGAGTAGCTCGACGGGGATCGTTGCGATCGGGCACGCCTCCAACCGCTCCAGCCGCTCACGTAGGGCTGTGAGCTCGCGTCGACGAGATTCGTGTTTTGCATCGGCAGCAAGGCGTTCCAAGGCAAGCGAACACATCTGCAATGCCCTGTCGGGTATGTTGAGAGCTGCGAAGAGGCGAGCAGAACGATGGTAGCCGTGCCATTGAGCGGGGGCTATATCGATGGTTGTCTTGGCATCGCGTAGAGCGTCTTTTATACGATTCTGCCTTTCGTAGACGGCGGCACGAGAATCGTATAGCATATAAGATGTGTCGTTTGCAAGATTGATAGCCTACACAGCACAAAGTGAACACAGCCTTAGCCCAGGAAACCGGACATAGGCAGTGATCTGTACCTCATCGAAAGATTGGAGCGCACCGTCCAGATCTTGATGGCGGAACTTCTTTATACCTTCTGCAAATGGTTTCTTCCAATTCGGTGTACTGGACATGAAAACTTCGTGAAGCGTATATTGCTGACGAGATGGTGGTCTGGTCAGGCGTGTGAAGCTACTAGTTTACTGTCTTAGTATACGTGACCGTGACTGGTCACACGTCACGTGCCATCCGACGCGCACAAGTGGATTGGGACAGGGACACTCGATGACCATGAGGACCGATGGAAATGAGCCTGGAAAAATCTGCAAGTGTACAAGGAAGTAGTAGGGGTAATCTAGACGGTGTCTAAGCAAAGTACATGAGGTCATTTTTCTTCTTGCTTTGCACTAGTCAAACCAAGATGTTAATTTCCCTGCTTAAATCAACAGAATAGGACACGGCTCACCCTCTGCAATACCGCTTATGAAATGTTCGTGTCCCAACTTCGTCGCACCTTCACGCAGCGCAATCATTCCGGCTTCGACACACACAGCCTTTAATTGTGCGCCGTTGAATTCATCTGTACTGCGCGCAAGCTCCTCAAAGTTGACATCTGGACCGACAGACATCTTGCGGGAGTGAATCTCAAGAATGCGTGCACGTGCAGTCTCTCCTGGTAATGGGAACTCGATTTTGCGGTCGAGTCGACCCGAGCGAAGAAGCGCAGGGTCAAGGATATCAATGCGGTTCGTTGCAGCAATGACCTGTACGACATCTTAATGCGCGGTCAGGAGAACCAGGCGCACTGACGAACCTTTATCCTTTCGTCGCTACTGAAGCCATCAAGCTGATTAAGCAGCTCAAGCATGGTACGCTGTACCTCCCTGTCGCCACTCTTATCCGAGTCAAACCGCTTGGTACCTATTGCATCCAGCTCGTCAATAAAGATGATGGCCGGTGCTTTCTCTTTCGCAAGCTTGAAGGCATCGCGGACCAGCTTGGCACCATCACCAATGAACATTTGTACCAACGAGGGACCAGCTAGTTTGAGGTAGCAAGCATTTGTCTGTGCAGCACATGCTCGAGCAAGGAGAGTCTTTCCAGTTCCTTTTGTAGGGTGAACACCAGGGGAAGAAGCAGCATGATGCAAATACCACTCACCTGGGGGCCCATACATCAAACAACCCTTTGGTGGCTTAATACCAAGTATCTTGAACTTGTCTGCCTGTTCCATGGGTAAAACAATGGCTTCGACCAGCTCCTCTATTTGCTTCTCCAAACCGCCAATGTCTGTGTAAGTTTCCGTCGGCCGTTCATCGACCTCCATTGCCCTCACACGTGAATCGTATTCTGCGGGAAGGGTGTCAAGGACAAGGTACGAATCTTTGTTGACACCAATAAGGTCTTGGGGCTCTAGCTTTTCTGGGGGGACGAGACCAATAAGCGGGAGAAAAACAGTCTGACGGGTAGATGTCTTGATGACAGCAGTCTTTCCTTTCCGCATAGAATCAAGATCCTGATTCGCACCATCCTCTTGGCCTTCAGGATCAACGTCTAAGATCTTGCTAGCAAGGTTCATGTTGAGCTAATCGCTAACAAGGATGTGCCACGTACCTCGACGACATTTGCCACAAGATAAGGTAGCACCTTATTTTGTTTTATCTTCTCTCCATTGTCTCTTATTTTTTCCTTCATGACATTTTGTTCATGGCCTAACCGCAACTGTTCTGAGCGCATAACCTAATCCCAACGTTTAACTGATTCACACCCAAAAAGGTGACATGACACACCTTGATATCATTCTCAATTAAGCGAATACGCGTCATAATATCCTCTGTGTCGAGCTCCATAATTTCCTCAGGGATATCGTCCCATGTCTCCTCCGCCGGTTGGTCGGGTGTTGTGTCCATTTCAGCGAGTTCTGATTGTGTGCCCGTGGGGGCTATAGGATCTAGTCTATTCGCGTCCGTTCTTTGACCTTCACCATTTGGATGATCTCCTGGGGGGATAGTAGACATGATGGGTAAGGCAGAATGACCGACTCGAAACGCTCTGGGTTGCCCGACTTCGGACGCGCGTACTGTTTACGTAAGAAAAGTAGTCACGTGGGTCCATATGTTGCTGGCGGCCCGGAGTGATCCGTCTAGTGCAGCGTGGTGGTACTGCTCCTGCTCATCATGGCGGCTGAAGAAGGACCCACCCCAACAGCGGAGGAGAAAAACAAAATAATGAACGCAAAGAAGGAACTGATGCAGGCTTTGGTTAAAAGACGCGCTCTAGATAAGCAATTGGTACGTTAAACTATATTTTATCCGGCTGTTTGACCGTTTATTGCTTCTTAGGCTCAAATAGAAGTACAAATGCATGCTCTAGAGGGACAGTATCTCATGGAAACATCTGCACATAGTGGAGGGAATATCATTCATGGATTTGAAGGATATTTGAAAAACCAGATGACGAAGAAACGATACGATTTGAGCGACACAGACAGACTATTCTCTTCAAGTAGCTTGACTTGTCAGAGGGTGAGAGTCGCGTCTTTATAATAAATCCGAACTGCTAGTCTGACCCAGCGATAACCAGTCTTTGGAACTATCCGGGGAAGGGGAAGAATCCGCCGCAAACGGTGACGAATATAAGCAATCATCGTCTGGGCTCACTACTGTCGTTCTCCCCCCCGCACCCCGACCGCCAGAGCTCACGGCTGCCCAACTAAAAAAGAACCGTGATCGAGAGTATCAAAGGAAGAAGCGAGCAGCCGCTAGCCGTCGAAGTGTTGGGACCGTGAGTGATGACGAGGGCAGTACAATTGCGGGCGGCGGTAGACGTCCCAGTAAACGGGCTCGCGTGGCCGACGATGATTAACACTTTTAACACTTTTAGGTGGGTAGACCCTCTGCTGGCCTGGGTCGCATTATTGGCTCATAGCTTACTTGACTTATTTTAGGGATGCACTCTTTACACTGTAATTTTTTGTACAACATTGTTACATTGCCTTCAGCAGTCCTATTTACCCTCCAGATACAAGAGGGCTTTCTTGGGTTGAATGTCATAGATCAAGAGTGCCCATAAACTTTTTAATATCATTCTGGTCCATACGGCCCCCGTCAGGATCTGCCGCTTCGATGCATCGAGCTGCAGCAATCGTCTGCACGACCTCCTTCGCACTGATCCAGACCCTTCCGTTCGTACCAACCGCTGTATCCAAAGGAAATCGCGCCCCAAGCAAAGGGAGGAGGAAATAGTCTGGATCCAGTAGGCTATTATACTCTCCATGAGCTATGGTAATCAGTAAAATATATTTAACGCACTTTCTGGACATTTTGAGGCTGCAGCGTACCAGGAAGCCCCCCTTGAGCTCGCCGAAACCTTCAGCTTTACGCGTCTGTGCATCGAAACATTCTAACTCTGGTTCCATATCCTTGTGTGCGAGTGAAACACGCGCATATACGAGCGAGTTCACCTTGCAGATATTAGCCCCGCAAACCTGGGAACAATCTCAACGAATCTGTTCGACGTACTTTCAGGTTTGGTCGATTTCGTCTGGTTGCGCCCTCAAAGGCGAGTCCGTCAAGAGATGCCTGATGGGCAGAGCCTATATCTACCCTCCAATTCTCACCCTGTCGAGCACTCACGATGCCGACGACAGGCTCTTGCGCTGCCGGCACATACTTAGCTAAGCCGTAAAATAATCGGCTGCTAGAGGAGTGGTGAACAGACTCACGCGACGCGAATTTCCCTCCACCCAAAATTTGTTGCCTTTTGCGTTCTGTTCTAACGTCCCAGCACGCGTTACAACAGTCGACGTTCGCCCTTGCAAGTCGACAGATTGCTGGAGCCCAGGACCAAGCTTTAGAGTTTTGTGTTGGGTCTGTATTACCTCACCGGGAAGGACGACGGACATTGGTGGCGGCAGGGATGAGCGGGCGGGATCGCGGGGCGGGTCGAGTTTCGGGTTGAAAGTCCCGCCCACACACATACACTACCACGTGCCACAATGTCGCTTCAGACAGCATTAACTGCAGAATTTCCTGAGCTATCCCATCTAACGTGCATTCTACTATAGTGATCCCGTAGTTGTATGACTTATGACAGGATGTCTAGGCGCGAAGATCTGGAAGATATGCTCGCGGACCCTGCTTACTTCCAAGCTATCTTTCATGCTCTTTCCAAAGTGAAAGAGTTGTACCGCAGCCAAGCGGAGATCGGACTTGCGAACGAGACGATCGCGAGTTGCGTTAGCGTCAACCGCTTTTGGTCCTGTCTCATCTCACACGAAAGGCTGATTAGATCAGAACCTGGCTCTCCAAGATGAGCTATACAAACTACGGTCAGAGACGAAGGATGCATTCGAAGAGGCAAAGTCATTAGAAGCGAGATGGGCAGAGCTGCAACGTGAGCAGAAAGAGGTCTATCAGGTATGTCACCACGCGATGATCTTGGTTGCCGTTCAGTTCTACTAATTATGCTTTCAGCGTTTCACGCCACAATTCCTCTTAATGCGCCTGCGGCATGCAACGACAGAACAGAATGACCTTTCTGAGACACTGGCATCCTCCTTCGTGCGATCTACGTCGTCTGAGACAGCAACAACTCTTGCTAGCAGCAAGGAAGTCGACGATTTCGTCAAGGAGTTCCGTGAGCTGCGGAAAATGTACCACAAGCGGGTGATGTGGGGTGATCGATGGTCTAATGGACAGGTAGCATGGAGGGACGATTAAGATACCCTGTAGCAATTGTACATACAGACAGCGTGATGAAATGACGTACATGAAAAGCTAGGGTTGGGTTGGGTTGGTCACGGTTGGTCGTGTGAGTTGGTCAAATACTTGAGTGATGTCCATATCACACATAACGAGTAGACTTATCCAGAGCTCTATACCATCTCACTCTTTTTCAGAACCTTCTATCAATTCGACATCCAAGGATGCTCTTCGTTCCCTTTTCCTGTCACTCTCTCCCCCTTTCCGCAAGCACTGCCAGAGAAGGTATAAAGTACCTGCAAGAACTAGAGAATGAAGAAAACACCGTGTCAAGCGCAGGATACGCTTCACGAGTTGTTGACGGTGACGGCGAAGAACAAGGCCTGAAAGTTGCAATCCTAGGCAGGCTGGTTGTTGGCCTTTATACGGAGGCATTGGACATCCTCCTGACAGAGGCTATCGCTGCAGAGACGGAGGCTGAGTGGTGGGCTGACCTCGAGCGTTCCCGACTGAGGGTAACATACTACTTGATCCAAAGTATGCCGTCCCATTTGTTCGTTTCGTTTCGCGCCTTAACCCTGCTTTCAGCCTTACCAGTTCGCATCTCCAATCTCTTCCGAGACGTAATACGCGTACTACACTCAAATAATCAACCCTTTTCTCTTTCTCTATTTAAACCCTCATCCATACGTGGCCTACTCAAGAAGGGTACAGGGCAACCTTATTCTATTACCGCCTCGATATTTCCCCATCTTTGCACCCATCCGAGCCTTGTCTTACCGCCGCTTGCACCATTTGGAACATACTTCTTACCTTTTCGTTCCTCGCCAGCGTCTCGTAACGTCATTGCCTCTGCCTTTCAAGCGCTATGGCACACTTCTTCTCTCATCGCTCAATATATGCTCCACTATGTCACGCTGCCTCTTCGATTTACAAGCCAGGAGATCCACACTAAGCGCTCGGAGCTCGAACGCATTCGCGATGAGCGTGCCGAGGCACTGGGTGAACTTACCAACAAGCGCGATGAGCTTTCCCGTACGCTACAAGACCTGGATGAGTGTACAGCATTTCTACAGTTTATAAACCAGGTATTAGTCGGCCGGTACGCGGACACAGCAAAAATTGGGCTCCCAACGTCTCTCCTGGACGCATTAGCAGTCACCTCCTCCAAGATTTTGCCGATGCACATATCTCTACACCAGGAAGACTTACGCGCTTATTCTCTACTCCGTCCATGTAGATTCACCAGAATCTGGCCAAGCCTTCTTATTTTGCCACCCCTGACACTGTATGCTGTCCAACGAATCAGTACATCTCAGCATGAGCTGCTTTCCCTGGCCAAGGATGCGTGGGAGACTTTGAAAGGCTTTTGTCGGGGCTGGTTGGTAGAACCCTTGGCCGATATTGCAAAAACTGTTCGCGCTGGCGGAGAGGGCAGTATCATTGTCCAGAAAGACAGCATTAATGCTGATTTACAGGTATTTTCTTCACCTTTCCCAATTTCTTTCTTCGGATTGATTCCTGTAGTCCCTAGAGCGTATGGCGATGTCACTGGCCAGAGACAAGCTAAACTACAGCACAGCACAGCTCGATGAGCTCTCCATCAAGTTACGCTTGGGTGACCTTACCCCAATTCTCCAGATCTATGAAGAAGATATCAAGAGTCCCGTCCGCTCTGCGGTGTCTGGAACACTTTTACGTTCCGCCTTTGTTCAGGTCCAGAAGGCTAAGGTGCACTATTTACCCGTCGTCTACATGCTTTCTCATATTGCTTACCTTCGCAGGTGGACGTCGATCAAGCGCTGGCGGGAATCGACAAGCTACTCAGGTCTCAAGAACTCACATTCGCCTTCGTTGGTGTCGCGCCAGCGCTTTCCCTTGTGTACGTCATGGGCGGGTATCTAGGCAGGCTCTACACTGGCGTATCCAGCCATGGCCGCCTGGGTGGCAGGAGGCGCCGCATGGCTGCATGGTCAGCCATGCGTCGCATAGAGCGCTTACTCATCATGCAACCACGCACACAGCACGGGCAGGAGCATCACACTCAAGTAGTAGACCACCCCGAGGGCAGAAAGGGCGCAATGCCGCACCTGACCACGGGCTTGCTGCTGCTCTCTGTGTCGTCTCTCCGGCAGTATGCTGAGACGTGGTTACCACCGAGGAGCCGCCTGAGGGAAGGGTTCTTGGAGGATGTGGGCGATTTGGAGGATCCTGGTCTAGGCCGGGAGGAGAAAATACTGATCGTCGAGAAGATGTGGAGGTCGTGGGCCCATGCGCTTGGATGGCATCGCACCCTAGCCGCCGAGGTATCCTCGCCGTCGTGGTGAATAGGCAGGCGTACTGTCGGCCCAGTGCGGGTTTCTCGCAGAGATGCGCCCGCGCTGCCGCGAGTTGCAGGCTGGTATTTGGAGAGAAAAGAGAGAGAGCGTTTTCTTTTCACTCCCACCATAGGGTGATAAGAAGCGCTACAGTATATCGATACTAGATTGTCTTCCAACTCTACACCCCTACATATCCTTTCGATGGGACGAGGTACTGTTAGTATATAATAATCAAGGCATTTGAGCCCAGCCGCGTATCGCTGTTCATTTCTGAGACCACTACAGTACTAGTTCAACCTCAGAAAGTTCTCCGAATCTAATTGTTTCTCATGCAAGTTCGGCACGAAACCGTGACGACAGCGTAGGATGAACTTTGACGGTGCCATTGACGCCCACATTCGTGACAAGGAAAAGTCGACGATTTAAAGAGACCTGTGAACACGCATGTCACCGTGACGGTGATGGTGGTGGCGGTGGGGTTATTATAATCGGGTGACCCACGAAACAGGAGGCATGGATTTCCCTCACTGGGTATACACTAGGGCGTGCAGAGTACGCCGCGAAGTTGTTCCTCCTTTATAAGGTGTGTCCAAAATGAGGGATGGATTATTACTGTATGTCTTGTGCCGGTACAGTACTGGCGAAGCTTGACTATGGACTGCCCCCAGATTTTGGTGAGTCACTATGTCTACGAGTTGGGGGGAATCTGGGGATAGTCGCCGACTTTGCTGGCCATTGATCCTCGCGCACACAGTCCCTGCCACGGTATTGGGCCGAGTCGCTCCGCTGTGGGCAGGTCACGGTCAGAGTTTAATGACTTTGCGTATGTTTTACCGCTCAACTGCCCGACCGCCCCGACGAACACTCCGGCGGCATCTAGGAACCGTGGTCAGAGGCGGGCGCAGAGCCCGGACACGGAGATCTTTTTTTGATTTGTTTCTTACTTGACTTGACTCGTGTCTCCTGGCTTTAGAACTTATCTCGTGGAATATTTAGATCATATTTATGGAAGCTTGATAATAAATCTTGTTAACAATTCGACGTTAAACCGTATGGGTATTGGTCTGCTTAACGCCACCAAAACTGCTTTCACGCGAACTGATAGAGAACGGGAACTTGAACGTGTATTCGTCTTGGCTTTACAAAAAGGTATCAATCTCACAAATAGGCCTAGAAATTGCCACTCTCGGCTCGAGATCAGCGAACGTCAGCCTTCCTACCTACTCAGTGTGCTGCACCGTGACGGTTCGCCATTTATTGCGTGTGGCGCGCGGGGACGGACTTGCTGGAGCTATGGGCAGAAACTGAGACCGTTAACGATCTCCGCGGTCATGACTAGCTGCACAGTACTGGACCTTCCTTGTCCGGCTTGTGGCAAAGGTGAACATTCAGTCATTCTCCAAGTCAGAGCAAAAGCCACATCCCTCTGGGTGCGCCACGTCCACATTATGAAAGCCAGCCAAACACAAAAAATAGGGAGATGGAACTGGTTGCGAGAATATAAAGTCAAGGGCCAGCACGGTGAGTCTTCCCCAATCGTTGCGCATCTGTGACAAGCGTTAGCGCCAAGCCCATCCACTTCTCGAACAAACCTTCTAGCTTTCTTGTCCCCGCGCTTTCCTGCGTTTTCAACCCGTCGCTCTCCTCGACATGACCAGCAGTACACACCAGCAGTTTCTTCGCGAGAACGTCAAGAGTAGGGTCCAAAGACGCGCAGACGAAATGGTGGCCATTTTGGGGGGGCCAGAGAAAGTCATAGGCAAGCTTAGCGCAACTAGATTGGGTGTGCACATAATTTTTAAGGAGGATACAGACGCGGAGCGCACACCGCGTCCGCGTCCACGACCACTTCCAGCACTTTCGAAGGCGATCTGGGCTCCAATGTGGACGACGAGGCCATGTCGTCATCGTCATCATTTTCCGGCATTTCCTCCGATCTGGAGCATGCGATCCCACACGCTCCAACGCCTAACAGTCGCAAACCCATCCCCACCCTCGATGAGCCTAGACTCGGGCAGAGGACAGAGAACGTCCAGCCCTTTGGCCGGACAGATGGGAACGCGCCTCCGGGCGGGCGTGAGCGTGGGTGGCCATCACGCACTCCAATTGAGGACAAGCGAAGTCGGCTCCTTAGATGCACTAGAGGCTTCCCGGCACCGAGCCGCGCAACAGCGCCTTGACGATGCAGAGAGGATCCCCATCTTACAAGTCAAGAAACTATTCGTCTCAGAGGCGGGACTGCTGAGTCAGCGTGCAGTAGATTTAGAGCGTGGATTGGAGGCGGGGACACGAGGCATGGGGTGAGGCGGACGGGCGGCGTCATGCTCGATGAGCAAGCTCACTCTCACGGGCCCTCACTGGGACACAACAGATGAATGGCTTTGGATTTGAAACGGCTAAATACAAAGAGGGATAGGGTGCTAAAACCACCTCAAAAGTGGAAATATTGTTATTTTACTAGTATGAAAATGGTAATGGAATACAGAGTGCGCCGACGCGATCTGACGTATTCTCTCTTTTACATGTGTTCGGCAGAAGCAATACATTGTTCAACTGTAAATGGTAATTAGCTGTGGAATACATAGCTGAATAAGATTAAACTCACCGGTAAAATCCCTCATTGATCCCGGGAAAGAGGGTGGCCAGTGGGTGGGGCAGGATTGTACAGTGCGCCTCTTGGTCCGGCTTGGCTGTTTGCAATCCAAATTGGTATTTCCCACCGCAAAAGTGCCACATCCCGCCGCATAATGGCCACATCTGCCGCCATTTGCTGCATGGTCACATTCATGGCTGCAAGCCAGGCAGGAATGACATTTGCGCCCTTGTAAGACTCTACGGCGCCAATCTCTGCATCGGCAGCGGTAGCTACATCAGGTTGGTGTGCAGCTATATCAATTCAGATCAATAAGAGAAAGAGATGACAAAATTGAATGTACTGACCCTGAGAGGCAGTAAGGCGATCAACATTTGCCTTTGCATTAGGGTCTGCATTGGGGGGTGGTGCCATAGTGAGAGTAAAGATAAGGATATACTGCCCCTAAGTACGCAAAAATGCAGCCCTTATATATGTCGCTATTATGGATACCAATGTGTGGAATGGAGCATGATGCGTTACCGTCCAGATGACAAGAATTCGTGTGTACCTACCCCTCGCCAGTTCATCGAACGTTCATCGTTCATCCCCACCCTGCTCGATCCACCTTAGTGCCCGCTGCCTTCACCTTCACCTTCTACTCCTGCCACTCCCATTTGTCGAACATCAGCGACGCCACATCGGCCACGATCATTGCACCTCGAGTTCAAACCCCCCCCCCGCGCGCGCTCCCCTTCTCCGCCGTTCTCCAACCCCTAACCCCTTTTTCTTACACCCCTCTCTCCTGTTATGCCAAGAATCGCTGTTGAGATGTGTTTGCGCCATTCTTTGTTCAATCGAATTTAATACGCCTCGCTTGCCGGACAAACGGCATTGTGGTAATCGTGAAATGCATCACGATCAGTGATAACATGTTCTTCAACTCAAAGTATTGATGTCCATTCGCACCTGGAGGTATGCACCCCTGCATGTAGCAGTGATGGCCCAGATCTGATACTGTATCGCCGCGTGTCCCCTGCTCGCAAACCGGGTGTAGCTGCACCTCCATTAGAGCAGAGACTCGGTATTTTATACTAGCGCAATGAGCATAAGGAGGGGTGACGACTGGCAGCCTCCGCTACCGCGCCGGCCGCGGAGCAGTGGCCCGCCTTTGTCCGCTGCGTGCGCCCGCGCCTACAGCGAATCAACGTGCGCTCAGAGCTGCGCGCCTTGCTCTTCAGTTCCACGCCGCTGCGCTTTCTTGCCATCTAGGCTTTTTGAACGCATGGCTCATCGGGATCCTCCCTTGGCACGACAACGACGGTGACGACGAATAAATAATAATCCTAAAGTCACGTGGCACAATGACCCCTAGCCACCACAATACCACTTTTAGAGGCGCGGCAAGAAAAGAGAGATTTAGTGAGACGGTCAAGGAATTGAACTGACCTTTTTGGTATCATGCGTCGGCAGCACGACTACTGCAAACAGGTCTTGTGGCTTGTGCCGCATCAACGATGACAAGGAATCTGAATCACCCAATGTCAGTCTGGCACACCCACGCCGAGGACCAAGAAAGCGGAGTTGGGATGCCGTTTCACGCAGCTCACGGTTTGTGATTTTCAGCGCGCTTAAGGATCACCAAGTTGCCACGTGACATTTTCTGAGGACATTGTAAAATTTGACAACGTATCACAACGGGTCCGGGTCCGATCGCCCTGATGCGTCAACTGCCAAAACAATGCTACGATTACGATCCTCCTTCCCGCCTTCTCATTTGTATGAGTAATTTACATCCTGGGTGAGGCCACGCAAAATCACATCACATCATTCTAAAAAAAAAAGGGGGTGATGGTACAACTCGTCCACAAATGCTACTACTATTCCTCCTCATTGGCACCATGTTCCAACAATAGTTGCACAACCTCGTGATGTTCATCCTCTCTGGCTAGCTGGAGGGCAGTCTTGGCTTCCCATCCCTGCAAGCGCACATCCGCCCCGCGCTCAAGTAAGAGCCGGACGACCTCGACGTTGTTAGATCTCGACGCAAGGAGCAACGCAGTTGAGCCCTCCTCCTCCGATCTTCCGTTTACATCAGCTCCGTTGTCTAGGAGGAGCCGCACGACATTGACATGTCCCATGTGCGACGCAAGGTGCAACGGCGTCAGTTCCTCCAATCCTCGGGCATTGACATCCGCATTGTGCTGGAGGAGAATTCGTATAACTTCTAGGTGTCCACTGCTGGATGCTAGATGCGAAGCAGCATCGCCCTTACTGTTTCGCGCGTCCACGTCAGATCCGTGCTCCAGCAAGAGTCGCAAAGCCTCCGTATATCCGCCACGAGATGCTGCATGCAATGGACGTTCTCGAAAAAAGTCCATCTTATTGGCGTCGGCTCCGTGTTCGAGTAACACACGTATAATGTCAACGTATCCCTTGTGCGAAGCCACGTGCAATGGAGACCTTCCGTGTCTAGGACTCGCGTTTACATCTTCTGCGTGCGTGGTGATCAGGTGGTTCACAAGCCAACTGAAACCGCAAAATGTTGCATAATACAAAGCGGTGGCCTGGCATGGGGGTGGACGTTCTGGGAGATCGACCATGTATCGTTGGCCCGGCACATCCATGTCGTGTATCCAATTCCATGCGGCAAGATGCGAGTTCTTTGTGTCGAATAGACTTTTTATGGTATCTTGGATTTGCAGAGTAGTTGCCACTTCTTCGAACTTGGCGTGGCGGACCCAATTTTGAGCAGCGTAAAATGCAAGAGGAAACGTCCAAAGGCGCTTCTTGTCCACGCTTTCGTCTAGCTGCAGTAAAACAGTTAGGCAAGCCTGCGCAAGAGTAGCGTGGGCAGGTTCTAAGGGGATATGGTAGTGACGAATGCTTCCAACAGTTGGGAGGGCGAGGCGACCAGAAGTTAAATATTCCTTCACCGAAAAATGTGAGAACTGGACGACTTTGAAACCCGTGACATGAACGACGACGATTAGGCTCGAACATATAGAGAGCACATCCTTGTCAGGCTCCAGTAAGCGCCAGTCCTCTACGAGGTTGGGGGCCGCCTTTGGGTCGAACTCGATCGCAGAGATCTCCGCGAGTTCTTCAACGCGGAGAGGACGGATGGCTGCAATCAAGCACTGGAACAGCCGATGAGCATGCTGCCATCTCTCTTCAGGAATGCATCGCAACGTCTGCGCATACGTTTCATCCAGAGTCACGGGTAGTTCGTCCAGTGCCTTGCGAATACTTGCTGGAATGCATCGACGGAGGGTGTCCAATTGACAGAACACCCAACGAAACCTGTATTAGGAACATGGGTTATAATCACGAGGTACAGGAAAGGAGGTGGCCCACATTCCGCCGGCTCGTTCCGAGAGTGTACTGATAACAATTTCTTTGTCCTCCGTTCTCCATCTTCGCATTTCTGTATCGTTATAAACGAAATGGCGGACAAAGCTGAGAATGTCCTCTCTTTGTCCGCCTTCCTCGTGAAGGGACACGTTGCGAGATCCAGGTGCCAGAGGACTAAGAATATTCTGTATGTCCTGCTCGGGCCGACTGGTCAGACAAATATACAGATTTGAATGTTTCGACTCCAAAAGATCCTTCAAAAAGGTCAGGAGCGTTTCGCGCGCCGACGGGGATCCAGCGTTATTTGGACATTCGTCCAGGGCATCAATGATTATGTAAATCGGAGCTTGTCCTGGGATCTCGATCATATTTCGTAGGCATTGAATAAGTGCCTTTCGATTGGGTTTTTGCAAGCCATCACGGCATTTGGTATATAATCGAGAGAGGATGTCGTAGCAACGATCGGAGTCGTTACAGAGCTGGATGAGAAGTGAAGCGAGCAGGCCACGGAGGTCTTGCTTTGCGGAATCCTTGAAATCAAAATAATAGTACGCAATCAGTGCCGAATCGGCGTCTTTCATGCACTTGATATCCTCGATGATGGCCGAACTTAGGGGCAACATGAATCCCATATCATCGGAGCAGCTGCACAAGTGCATACCATAGAACGCTCTTTCCCGAGCCCGCTGAGAAGCCGAGGAATAAATGAATAGCCATGAGGCGCAGAGGGTAGGAGATGCGTACGATTGCCGCGAATCCACAAAAGGGAACCGTTCGTCTTCCACTCTTCGAATATGCTGCCTTGGAGAAGCCACGTTGCAGTTCCATCGTGTTGAAGGTCGCACGCGATATTATGATTTATCGAGGGATCTGGGGCTTCAAGCCATGCTCTAAGGCTCTCTCGTGACTGGTTTCCTGTGATTTGTGCTCAGTGTTGACAATTGATGAGAGTAACCCCAGAGAGTTAACAAACGTTTTAATTCGGCCGTTGCTAATTTGGAACGTAACAGCAAGATTGGTCAACACGAGCACAAACACGGTCGGAAAAAGTTTGCTCACTGTCTTTGATTGCTTTCATATTGTCATCAATACCAAATGTAACCTTCAAATTTGTTGCTACTGCCATCAGGGACTCTTCTCTCGTGAGCGTGTCCAACTTGTTTAGCGCATCATTCACGTCTGTCCTTCCTGCCAGGCTTTTTAGATACCTCTCTACACCATAGTTAGCCGAGAAAGAGTATTGAATTAATCGGCCCACTTGTTCGCCCCTGGGTCATCTCTTTGGTAGAGAGCGCAAGGATAGAGAGGACCTGCGCCATGATCTTCCCGAGTAAATCCGTCATGTCAGTTGAGAGTGGGATATCGTTGTAAATTTTGAGACGCTGGAGGAAGGTTTGGATGCGTTCGAAGAGGTTAACGAGCGTGTCATGGCTTGCAACAACATCTTTTGCTGTCTGGATTGGACATTATTCGCATGTACACCAAGGAACTTGGAAAGGAACCTACCCCGAGGAGAACACCAATACCAGTAAATATTGTTTTTGCGGGCGGAAAAGGCTGACAAACAGATGCGTAAGTGATATAAGGGGGTACGGTTCGTTTGGCGCTTACTATCGAGACACCTTCCGCAATCGTCCCGGAGAACACGAAAAGGAGTTGAACTATGGGACCCAACCACTTCATCAATCTCTCGTCACCCTTGCAGAATTCATCAAAGACTTCCGCCTGCTTTTGAAAAATGTCCAGAACATCGTCCACAGATTTGCAGTTGCCAAGCTGCACAGCAAATGGATGGGTGAGCAGATCTTGCTTGGTCAGCTTTTTATACTCCTTCAAGGCAGCCTCGAGTACGGAGGCGTAGTTGGAGACGAGAGGTTGGGTTGGTTGGCTGGCTGTGTACATGGCAATGGTATGAGGAATTAAGCCATCGATGGAGGTGGGTCAAGCATATATATGCATCCGGAGCATATACCGTTGAAACGCGGTCGCCATGGAATACTCAATTATACCTAGTATGTATAGATCAAACATGTGCACGGCGTCAGTAACTATGATGCCCAACATCTTGATGTTGTTAAGGTTAAGCTACTGCACACGACGGTTACAGGTTAACCACGTGATTCACGTGGTTACTACACGGGGATGACCCAGTGCATACTGCATATCACGCAAGGTTTGGATTCGCAAAAAACATGCGGAATGCCATTTCATTGTTCCCACCAGATATTCTAACCAAATAGTACATGCAATCTATAGTTACAGTAATAAAGATCCCTATCAAAGTCAGCCGAAAGTGCTCTGGGGCTTCACAGAACCACAGAATATACAGGTCCAAAAGTTGTGTTCCATATCCTGCTCGCCGCAGACTCCACAACTCCACCCCGCAGGTGCAGCAGAGGCTGGGGCTTGAGCCAGAACCTGAGGGGGTCGCGCAGTGAGGCAGGCGTCACACTGCTGAGCAAGTGGCTCATTAATGAGCGTGCACGTGGGACAAGTCCACGAAGACGAGGAGGCAGCCGATGGCTTAGACAAATGGTTGATAGGGGGCGGCCGTGGCTTGTTCGAGCGGTTAACATCGGGTGGAGGTTGACTTGTTCTCGGTGGAGAGCCCGGAGGCGGGTTATACGACGACGACGACGACGACTGGAGATCAGCTTGGCGGGGTCGAGAGGATGACCCCTCGTCTACAACTACAATCTCGTCTCCAAAGTAAAAGACTTCAAAGTCCATGTCATTGGTAAGATCGATGGCGTTGTTGTGATGGCTATCACGTGCGGCCTTCTCGGCCTCTTGCTCAGCCCACGTTCCTGATGCACACTTCTTCTCGTCAGCGGCCCTCATATCAGCAGCCTGTTTAAAGGATGAGATGTCATGTCGTTGGGGAAAAAAAGTTCCTTGGCTTGACGCACCAAAACGGCCAATTCTCTTGGGGTCAACCCAAGGTTCGCGAGGTCACCCCCTCCTAATCTGACCGGTCCCTGCGTTCCAGTAACAGCATTGGCCCTTCGCCTCCTCTCCGCAGCTTCAAGTGCACGTTGTCGGGCGAGATGCGCAGGAAGATTTAGTGGTATACCCATGCCCAGTTGACGCCCATTAGAGAAGAACCCTTCGCCTGCATATCCAGTACGCTTGAGCTCATAGTATTCCTCTTCGAGACCGGATAGAAATTTGTAAAAGCTTTGATCATGGGGTCCATGTACATTGTGTGTGAGCTGAGGAAGACGATACCTAAGCGCCAATCTAGCAGGGAGAGGTAAGTACATTACCTCGTGAAGCATGGTATGGATAATTTCCTCCTCCGAGTAGAACGTGTCAGGAGCCCAAGCGGGCCTCAATCGAAGGAGGATCTTCTGACCCATATTAATGTCTACCGAAGGTGGATTCCAGACCCGTTACACAATAAATTGTGCAGACTTACTCAAACCTAGAAACGGAAAGGGCAAAAATACAGGTTCAAGAAAGGCAAATAAGCAAGAATACATACCTACGAGATTTGGGCTGTCAGGAAAGAACTCTGCGAGGACAGGAAGCCTCCAGCCATGTTTCCGCATGATGGGCTTAACGCGTGAGGCCACCTCCTGAAGAAGTAAAAGTGCCTGATCGGATCTTGGATGGCCCTTCAGGTGCTCGTACGAAAGTACCCATATATCTGTAGACATGAGCGTGCGACAGGATAAGGGGAGTGATGGTAAGAAAGTGAGTTGGGAGGCGAGACGGAATAGAAGCTAAATAAGGGATGCGTAAACAATGTCCATTGCTTGGGCGTCGTCATCAACTACCGCGGCTGTTGTGGCAGTGCGCCAAGCCGAAATCGTGTCGTGGGTGCTCGAACTATCTGGGCCTTAGTAAGCAACGTAATCTTCTCTGTTCTCTCTGTTCAACTCAACGTTCAACGTTCAACCTTGTAACTTGTGCTATAACGAGTCCAGTCTTGCACATCACATTAAAGGCCCCTCCTCAATCTAACAATTTATAGAAGCAAAAGTGACATGCTTCAAAGGGGGGGGTTAACTGAACATGAACCCCATCTCAAACTAATGAGAGCGCCCTACCAAATAGTAGGGCTGTACATAATTCAGGGGCTATGCATAGATGAAACTAGCTAGAGGAGCAAGTCGTGCTTCTAGACAAAAAAATGTTGCAACCTATCTAGTGAAAGACAATGAAGCTTGCGGTCTTGGGCCACTGGCAGTTGCTTGGGTTGCAGGTGCTTAAGTGAGGAAAATGAAAGAGCGGAACAAAGGAATGGCGGATGGTTATACTAAAGGCAAGCAGTCATGGCAACGAGGGGAAGCGGAGAGCTACAGGGTGATTGGAATTCTGGCGTGCAGTGATAAATGACTCAATGCCTTGCTGCGCAACTCTGTGTGTACGCGCATTAATGGAAAGGTTCTGCAGTGCAGGTAATACTTCTGCAGCGGATACTTGGGTGAGCACTTGAAACGCAGCTGCGATGGAGGGCTCCAGCTCTTCAGGAATTTCCAGCTCCTGC